>BQNB010073506.1:0-32093 GCA_026074375.1 Tanacetum coccineum
GTTGTCAAAAGTCACTAAAAACCTCAAAAGCCAAAAAAAAACAGTAGGTCAATTAAGTAGATTGTTAAATCTTAATTTTAGCTTAAGATAATAGTTTTTATAGCTTAAATAGATAGATTATAAGTAGCTTAACTAGTTTTGAGGAGCTTATAGTCTAGTTTAGTTTTTTTTAAGGTTTTTAGCTTATTTGGATTTTGTGATACTTTGCTTATTTCCTGAGTTTGCTTAAGTCATGCTTAATTTCAGTAGCTTAAAAGCACTTCTAGCTTAGATTTCTTTGCATTTATAGATTAAGCTCATCATAAGCTGCCTAGAACTCTTTTTGCTTTTCCATTTGAGCTTAATTTGAGTAGTTTATAGCTTATTTAGTGAAACCAAGGCCAAAAGCCCACTTACTGTGACAGCAGCTTATATAAGCCGTTTTAGGGCTTATTAGTCAGTTTTAGCTTATGTTCCTTTTGTTAAAGTAGCTTATTTTAGTGTCCTTTTTAAGTCCTAATATTTAGATTTTCATAAAAGTCGAAAAAATAAAAAAAAAGTGCAAAAAGGGGTTAGCCACACTCGAACCCACGACCTCCCACACACAACACATATGACTTAACCAGTTTGCTACATTAGCTCATCCATCAGTATAATACACAATCAAATACTAGTACACGATTTCATTTCCCTTTTTTATAAAAAGCCGTAGCCTAATAAGCTCATTTGAGGGCTTATTCGTTAAGCAATTTAGCTTTTCTTATTTTTCTTATGTTCCTGCTAGAGTTTTAGATTTACCCTGAATTTTATAGATTTTTCCAGCTTTTATTTTATTTTTAATCAATTTTCGAAAGTAAAAATCTTATAAAATCAATAAAAAATAGAAAAAAGTTTCAGAAAAATACAAAAAAATAATTTTTAGTTTTATAAAAAATAGCTTTAGGTTTACATCCAGTAAAATCATTTCTACACTTTTTAGATCTTAAATTTCATTTTTAAGCTTTTATTTTAAATTTTAAAAATAGAATTTTAATAATAAAAATAGTTAAAAATAGTTTTCTTTGCTTTTATAATATTTTAGACTTTTCTAAGCTTAAAAATCATTTTTCCAAATTTTTAGTACTTAATTTGCTATTTTCTAGGATTTAATTAGATTAAAATAGTTTTTAATTCATATTAAATTCAAAAATAATCAAAAAAATGTTTTTCTCTTTCCTAAAATTTTCCTTTGTCTTATCTTAGGTTTAGAATTTTAGTTTACATTTTTAGGGGTTAAAATTAGTTTACTTGCTTATTTGTCGCGTTTTAATTGTTTCCCGTATTAGTTTAATTGTTTTTAATTGTCCATTTTAATTGTTGCTTTAGATTATCAAATCATCCATTTGCTTATTCAAATCATAATCCGAATTTAAACGAGTTTCAATTTCACACTCGTCGTCGGGAAAACAGACCGGTTGATCAAATTGCCAGGTTTATATACGTATTATATATTATATAATATATTTTTGAGACAGTGAATTTTCCGTAAGGAATTTTTTAATTGTCTTTTTAAAGGTTATATTAGTATATATAATTTTATAGTATATAAAACACTACATCAAGGGATACTGTGACAACTGTGCTTTGAGCATGTTAGTCAAACCGTTAGTTTTGGATTGATCATCATTATGTGTCTTAATAATTATGTGGTTATGTGATCTTATGTGAGTTTGGCTACTAATCCAAGGAGCGTGATCTTCTCATTGTGATTGAGTTTATGGTGGTTATGGAAATTTCATTTTGTTCACATTTTAGTGACAATGAAAATGATAGTATAATTCTATGTGTGTACGTACTTATATGTATATGTATACGTATTTATATCTTTAAGTGTTAGTAGTTAGTAAAATTAAAAGTTTAGTTTAGAAAATATAGAAATTAGAACTTAGTTTTATTAAGTTAGTAAAATAAAATTAGAAATAAAATTTATTTATGGCCATTTAATATAGTTTTAATTAAAAAGGTTTAAAAGGTAGAATAAAGAGTTTTTATAAAAATTTCAAAATTAAGAGTTGAATATGTAATTAATAATAATTAAAAAAGGGGAGTTTGCTCGGCCGATTTAGAAGAGAAGAAAAAAAAGGAAAACAAATCCTACTCTAATTAAAATTGGTAAAAGATATTTATCCTAAACCTTTTTGTAAACCTTATAAATACCAAAAACCCTCCTCCCCTTGTTTTCTTGTTTTCCAACCGAAATTTTTAAGAGAAGAAAGAAAAAAAATATTTTTTTTTATCAAGATTCAAGTTGGTGATCTTGTGTATCAAGATCAAGGTTTTAGGTATGTTATCAAACCCTAATTGTTTTAATCCTCTTTAATTATTCATGTAACAATTTTAATGATGGATTAGGGTTTATATAAGATCTGTAAAATAAGAGTTTTGATCTTTAAAAATCGTTTTTAGGGTGATTAGTAGTGTTAAGTATGTGTAATCAGGATTTTAGGGTTTGTAAATTCGGAATTAAAAAGCTGGCAGTTTTGACAGATCATCTTGTAAAACTCATAACTTGGTCATAAAATAGCAATCATCGATTTTCTTGAGCCTAAAATTAAATTCTGAGAGTCCACTTTCCAACAAAATTGACCTCATAATTTTTCCGTAAGTAAAAGTTAGTCAAAAGTGAGTTACAAGATTCGTTGTCGAATCTGATTTTTCTGGTTGGAATTTGGTGTTGAGGTTTTGAATCAAAAACTATATCAAAACATTTTTCTAATTAATAGGCTTGAAACTGTAGTTAGTTCATGATGTCTACGAGAGCACCAAATTTAGGTAGAATTTATTCTCAGTGTTTAAGGAGTCTGATCATGTCAAACTTTTCGAAGGTCAGATCTGATCAGTTTTTGTTGTTGGAATTTTAGAGCATGGTAAAGCTTATTCAAAATTCATGGAAAAATTAGGATAACTTCCTAACACGATGTAATGTCATATTCCAGAAGATGGTAATTTATACAAATTATTTGGTATTTATAAAAATTCGTTTAGTGACGATGAAAGTAAAGCAGAAAACTACAAGATTGAAAGTTAAGGAATAAAGGTTTATAGAGTGTGAAATTGTTATGGGAAGTGTATCAAATGATTTATGAACTTAGTATAAGTTTAGTTTCGTCCATTGTATGATTGTTACATTGGCTTGGGCATTAGCCTAACCGAGTGTAACTTGTGTTTTTGTTATGTTTAGATTGTATGCAAGATTTTGTCAAGTAGCTGAGCATCAGGTGAGTTTTATAGTCCCATTTTACTATCTTTTCTTGGGATGGAAATGATGAAAAATATGTTTTGAAATGTTTTAATTGCTGTGATTATGTGGTTTAATTTACGCATGGACTTTTATGAAGCTATTATATGTTATGTGCTGCATGTTGTATGATGTTGCATTGGTTTTCGCCCACTTTGTGGGTATGAGGTTTCACCTACTTTATGTGGGTATGTTATTATGCGGATACGGTACCAAGAGTCTGGGATTGGGGATAGCATTCCTCTCCATGACTATTTTTGTGGTTTGGATCGGGGGACACGTTTCGTCCCAAATGGTTATTGTTGGTTGAATGCATGTTAACATGTATAATTACCACTTATTGAAACCTGCCATGTTTTGTTTTTATAATCACAGTAATTGATTTAAATCTTGTATTGGTGTCGTAAAACCGATGACTCTACATCACCAACCATTGTGTTTGAATGTTTGTAAACCTCATTTTCAGGTGAGCGTTATGAAGGTTTTGGAGTTAATAAAAGTGGCTAGAGAGTACCATTAGGTATGCATTGAAGTTCTCATTTGATTATTTCGTAATTGTTGCATAGAACCTTGAAGTTTATTGGGTTTAATAGGTTTTGTGAGACATGTCTTTGTATTGATGAACCCTTTTTTTCAATAATACAAGATAACATTCTTTTTTTTCAGGATTTCATGACACAATAAAGCAAAAAATAAAAAAAAAGAAATGTATAGATATCGTGTCTTATATTTATTTATACATGTAGTGATTCTCTATGTTGCACCATTGTGTTTGTGAATTGATATTCCATTAGTTAACGCCTCGTGTTTCCGCCTTGACGGGGTGTGACAAGTAGTAATTCCAAACAGCATCAAGAAGCTTTTAATCCCATCAGTCCTTCCTCAAACTTGATATTTATCTTCAAAATCATCAAGTTTCTTCATTTAAAGCTTCATTAATCACCCGGAGGATGATTCCAAACACTTTCTTGATTTCTAAGCTATTTTGTGAGAACTTTAAAAAGCTGATATGCCATTTCACTGAAATGATCACATTGAAGCTTCTTGTTTAACATATCAGTAATTGTAGCAGGTGTAAGGGAATATCTCTTTTCTACCAGCATGTGAATGTGCATATGTTGAATTCTTAAGGAATGAACTCCACAGGAGTCATATAGCTTCCAATACAACACTCTGTAATCCTGTTGATTCTTCCAGACTCTGTCTTCAACATGTGGTTCAAACATTGTCTTTAAATCTCCCCATAGAATCAAATCTAAGTCCTCCACTGGTCTTGTTGATCCATATTTAGCTTTTACCAACTTCCACAGAGTTTCAAAATCTTCCCTATCAAAGCTTTTGAGCATATGACTGAAGACTAAGTACATCTTTGAACTTCCATCAGCTCTGATTATATGGTAATAGTTTTTCTTTCCTTCTTTATGAATCTTCTAGTCAACAATGCTTGGAGTCTTAGTAGCCAAAGGAATAGCATCAATTGCTACTTCCTCTTCATCAGAAACAATTTTCATAAGCTCTTTAATCTTAGGTGTTTCTTGATCATCATCCACTTCAGCTGTTTCTTGAACATCATCCACCTTTTGCTTTTTAGTGACCTCTTGTTCTAGCTCATCTCCTGCTCTCTTTGAACTACCCTCCACCAAGTCTGTTCTAAAGTCAACAAACGTATTCACCCTCTTGAAAGCTCTATCAAACATCTTCTGAATAGAATCAAAAGATTTATTCTTCAAGTCTTTAGGCTTCTTTCCTTCCATATTCTTCAGGTAAGTACACATGATTTTTCTTTGTTGAGCCTGGGTTGGTGGTTTGTTCTTCTTCTCTTCTGCTCTTTTAGCTGCAAAGTATTTTCTTCTTTGCTCTAGGAGTTCTTTAAACAATGTGGCCTTTTGTTCAGTTGTGAACTGCTCTTGTTCTTCAGCTTGCAGTCTTTGAGCCAACTGGTAATCAACATCAACCTTAGCTTGAATATCATTCCATTCTTCAGTCAGTGTAACACTGGCTTCATCTTTCTCCCTGCAAGTCTCTCCTCTTCATCAAACTCAGCTTGTAACTTTGAAGCAATTTTTTCATCAAGCCTGATTAGATCTTTCTTATTTGACAATTTCTTCATAGGTTCTTCTACCATTATTCCTTTGCCTTTGTCCTGAACTTTTGCCTGTGATGGTTGTGAAGAAATTGTTGTTGTTGTTGTAGATGTACCCAGCTAAGTAATGACAATTCCTTTCCTTGGAGTTGGAATTGTAGCAGTTGTAGCAGCACTAACCTTTGTACTGGCAGCACTAACTGGTACACTTGGCTCTTCTACAATATTGGCTTTTACCTTGGGTTTTACACTTTTCAAAGCAGCAAGTGCTTGAGCCAAAGTAACTTCATCAACAGTCAAATTCACATCTTTAGTAGCAACTTCTTGTTTTGCTAACACCTCATCACCAGTAAAAGTGTTCACATCAAACATATCAGCATCATCTTGATCATTAACCAGGGTAATGTCTTCATCAACATCAATAGCATTTATCCTCCCCCGTTTGGACGCATCCTCACCCAAACTTTCTTCATCTCTAGAGGATTCTACCTTAGCTGTAAGACCAACTTTGTATAACCTTTTAAGCCCATGAGTTCTTGACCTCTTTTTCTGTTCAAGCTTCTTGACCCTCCTTTTTAAACTAACAATCTCTTCAGCTTGTGTAGTCTTTGTCTTTTCTAAATCAAGAACTCTTGTTTGTAAATTGGTACATAATTCCATCAATTCTTTAAGTTTCAGACTATCCTCACCACTTCGAAGTGTGTTACCTCTTGCGAGCAGTGGATCATTCGTAAGTTTAGATACATTCTTAAACCTAGTTTGAGCAATTGTTCCCCCATGGTTTCTTGGAACCTAGGACCACCACCTAAAGTAGTTCATAGGGAACTAGATTCATTAGATGTTGCCTTGGATCGGGTCTTATTGATGTTACCACTGTCCTGCTCTGCTTCTAAGCTAGAAGCAGTAGTGGCAGCCCTCACCAAACTGTCATCCAACTCCTTATAGACTCCCATCTGCTACATGTTCATAGGACCAATAGACTGAGGTAATCTATGTCCTTTCTCTTAGCTCCTAGGTTTGTGTTTTTTGAGGTTGAGATGTTGATGGTTGAATAAAAGTGGGTGTGTGATGGGGATCAGTGGGCATTGCTGAACCTTTACCCATTTCAGCTTAATTTTGCACCACCATTGTTGGAAATAATGGTGTTTCCCTTCCAGAAAAACCTTTCCCTACCCTTCTTATATTCCCAAATATCTTCTTAGTGTGAGAGGGTGCAATATATATTTTGTTTTGAGTAGGCATCTCTTCAAGTTGTTTATCAAAAAAAGACCCTGGTATTAAGACCTTGGATACATCAAAAAATTTGCCACATTCTTCCAAGTTCCCTCACCACTACTTTCAAAAATGTATTTTGAAAAGTTAAACTTCTGATTTATAGCTAAACAGATAATGGCAGATGCCATAGTACTACTAAACTTATTCCATGCAGTAGTCTTAGAACTTAGACATTGTAAAATCATATGAATAAGGAATTTCCATTGTTGGGAAAAGAATGCCTTATAGAAAGTAAGCTTCTGTGAAATTTTCTCATACCCCATCAGTGTAAGCTGTTCAAAGATGGTAGAATTGGGTAGACAATCAACACCTTCAGCATCTTCTAGTTGAAGATCTCTCTCATAGTTGATTCAGTTATGATTACTCTTCCATTCCACTAGGGCTTATAACTGTACTTCCCCATTGACAGTTTTGACCTTGACAGTAACCCATAATTGTTCAATGCACGAAGTATATATAGTGGGATTGATCGTTAGTGCATATCTTATAAGGTTTGCATTTAGAAAATCCACAATTTGTTCAAACCCTTCATTTTCTGCGGGTTTAGACAAAAAACGCGACCATGTTATGAGTATCAACAAACTTTAGATTCGCCATTTGTGCTGGGTTTTGATGATGGATGATAAAATTGAGTTAGGGTTTATGATTAGAGAGTATTTGAAAGAGTGAAATCGATTAAATGATTGATTGAAACACTTAATCAAAGTATTTATGAAAGTACCCTCAACAGCATTAACTTTCGCCCAGCAGTAGTAACCCAGCAGTAGTAAGTTATGCCTAGTAGCATTAACTTTCACCAGCAGTAGTAAGTTATGCCTATCATCATTAACTTTTACCAGCAGTATTAAGTTTATGCCTAGCAACATTAACTTTTACCAGCAGTATTAAGTTTATGCCTAGCAGCATTAACTTTGAGTTCATTAACGTTCACCAGCAGTTGTAAGTTTATGCCTAGCAGCATTAACTTTCTACAACAGCAGTAAGTTTATGCCTAGCAGCATTAACTTTGAATCACCAGCATTAACTCCAATTCCATTCTAATCAGCTTTTCCATCATCAAATTAACATTTTAGCTCACAAAAACTCTCTGTCTGTTTTTGATTTCTCTCAATTCTTTTTACTCACAATTCTCTCTTTCTGTTTTTAAACAACTCTCTTTCTGTTTTTCAACTCACAAATTCTCTCAATTCTTTTACTCACCAAATCACTCTTTCTGTTTTTACACATCTCTCTTTCTGTTTTTATTCTCACCAACTCTCTCAATTCTTTTTCTCACAATTTTCACAATGTTAATTATACCAGCAGTATTAAGTATAACTAACAGCATTAACTTAGCAGTATTAAGTATAACTAGCAGCACTAATTATACTTAACAGCAGAAACTTTTAATGACATGAATAACAGTACTAATTCATACAAAACTCTACAAAAACATAAAGAGATAAAAGATTTTAAGGATTTAGCATTCCAATACTAGCAATCAAATATTGAAACCTACTTACATCAAAAGCTTTTGTAAGTAAATCTGCAACATTCTTGTCAGTATGGATTTTAACCATTTGAATCAACTTCTTTTCATTGCAATCCCTAATAAAGTGATGTCTAATCTCTATATGCTTTGTTTTTGAATGAAAAACAGGATTTTTAATTATGCAAATAGTACTGTTATTATCAATAAAGATTTTGGTATGCAAGAAATTGTACCCATAATCAAGTAATTGATTCTGAATCCAAAGCACTTGTCCACAACAACTTGAAGCAGCCACATATTCAGCTTCTGTTGTGGAATTTGCAACCACAGTCTGTTTCTTGCATTGCCATGATATTAATCTACTTCTAAGAAATTGACAACCTCCTGTTGTAGACTTCCTATCCAAGCTTGCTCTAGCATAATCACTATCAGTGTATGCTACCAAATCAAAAGGTGAATCTTTTGGATACCAAAGACCCAATTTTGGTTGACCTTTTAAGTACCTAAAGATCCTTTTTACAGCATGAAGATGTGAAACCTTTGGGTTGACTTGGTATCTTGCACATGCACACACTGCAAACATAATATCAGGTCTTGAAGAAGTAAGATACATCAATGAACCAATCATTGATCTATATAAATGAACATCCACTTCTTTACCATCTTCATCCTTGAGCAAAAGCTTTTGAGTTTCCATAGGTGTCGTTGTGTCTTGACATCAGTAAAACCAAGTTTATTCAAAATCTCAGTCACATACTTGTCTTGACTGATAAAAATCCCATTCCTCCTTCTGCTTTACTTGCAGTCCTAAAAAGAATGTGAGTTCACCCATAGAACTTATCTAAAACTTCTTATGCCTCATCTTTTCAAACTCAGTACATAATGACTTCTTTGTAGAGCCAAAAATGATATCATCTACATACACTTAAACTAACAGAATATCACCTTTGTCCCTTCTGATAAACAAAGTCTTGTCTATCTTTCCTCTCTGAAACCCATTGAACAACAAATATGTTGACAAGGTTTCATACCAAGCTCTGGGAACTTGATGTAGTCCATACAGTGCTTTTTCAACCGTATATACTTTATCAGGAAAGTCTGGATCTTCAAATCCTGGTGGTTGATAAACATAGACTTCCTCTTCAATCTTGCCATAAAGAAAAGCACACTTGACATCCATCTGGACACCATAAAGTCTTTAAATGAGGCATATGCTAAAAATAGACTGAATACATTCATTTCTTGCAACTGGGGGCAAAAGACTTCATCATAGTCATCTCTTCTTCTGTGTGTACCCTTGAGTAACCAATCTTGCTTTATTTTTAATCATAATTCCTCTTTCATCCTTTTTATTCCTGAAGACCCATTTAGTGCCTATGGCCCTTTTGCCATTTGGTAAATCCACCAAGGTCCAAACTTCTTGTAATTTGAATTGTAGAAGCTCTTCCTGCATAGCCTCTATCCAGCTTGGATCCTTCAATGCATGAATTACCTTTTTGGGTTCTTCTTGTGATAAAAAGCAAGCAAACAAGCAATTTTGAAAGTCTTTATGGTTTGTTCTTTGCTGAACTGAACTAAACAAACCATGTTCTTCCAAATTCTTTATCATTCTTCTTGTTTGAGGTGCTGAATTCAAGTCTCTAATAATTTGTTCAACTGGATGATCTTTGTGTACTCTTGTAGTTGGAATAGGACTGACAGGCATAAATGCATCCAAATTGTTCATGTCAGCCTCTGCACCAACATCTTCATCATCATCTGAATAGACAATATCTTCTAAAGCAGGCATATTTAGATCATCTAGAAGTTCAATGCTTGTTTTTCCACCAACAACATTAACTTCATTTGTGCTAGCAGCATTAACATTGTTAGTGCTGTTAACATTATCTTCCTTCTCTTGATCATTACCTTCACTATCTTTTCTTGGATTTTCATCAACCTTCTTTCCATCATCACCTGAAGGTTTGAATCCAGCATCAGGAGAACTCTTTGAACTTTGAGAGAATGGTGGATCAGCAGTCCATAATGGTAGCAGAATGTAATCTTTGCCAGGTACTGTCTCCATTCTAGCTTTACCTGCATCATCACATGCTTTTGTACCTGCATTACCATTAGACTGATTTCCTGTAACAACTGGCTTATAATTCATTGACTTTGTTAGTGCATCAATATCAAAAAGCCAATTTGGTCCACTTCTTGCAATATTAGGTGTATTCTCACTAAACTGGACATGCAGATTCTCTTCAACTATCCTAGTTCTACTGTTGAATACTCTAAATGCTTTATTATTGATTGAGTACACCAACAAGAGAATCCTTCAATCAGCCTTGACCATAAACTTTACCTAAGTGATCTAATGGTATTGAGAATTGAAACATGACAACCCAAATGGGTCTCATAAAAGCCTAAGGCTGGTTTTCACAAGAAAAGTTCATAAGGGGTCTTGTTATGAGGCTTAGTTACTAATACCCTATTTTGCACATAGCAAGCAGTATTAACTGCTTTAGCCTAAAAAGTAGTAGGTAGCTTAGAATCAGCTAGCATTGTCCTAGCAGCCTCAATTAGTGTTCTATTTTTCCTCTCAGCTACTCTATTTTGTTGAGGAGTTCTAGCTATACTAAATTCTCTCTTAATACCTTTTCTCTCACAAAAAAACGATTCGATCTCCTTATTCTTTGAACTCATTCCATTGTCACACCTAATTAACCTTTAACCTTGATCTAATTGATTTTCTTTTTCTACTCTAGTTATAAAAGGACTTACATACGAATGCCACAAGTCCATCCTATAGCTAGAAAGAAAACCCCACTAAATCAACTGTAAATCATTTGTACAATTAGTCAATACATCTTTTTTATTAAGCTTTTTTTTACAAAATTTGACCAAACAAATCCATGTGCAACATATGGCAAAGGTTGCTGATTGAACTAACTATTTTTTGGACTTACAAAAGCTCTAGTTGCTTTCCCCTTTGACAAGGGCAACACAGGTTTTTGATATTTCAAAAGTTTTGAAGGTGAACCTCTTACAAGATTTCCCTTAACCAGTTTATTCATAGTTTTGAAATTTATGTGTCTAAGCCTCCTATGCCAAAGTTCAGATTCATCAGATGTGGCTTTTGCAAAGAGACAAGTTAGACCTCCTTTAGGAACAATATTCTTTAAATCAACACTATACATATTGTTCTTTCTAGGAACTTTAAGTAAAACTTGACTTTCATCAGTTAACTTAAAGTTTAGAGATAAAACAATACATTCAGTGTCATTAAAGAGAACACTATTCTTTTTGTCACACATTTGTGAGACACTAAAGAGGTTAAACTTTAACTCTCTTACAAAATACACATTCTCAAAATCTAAATTACCAGTTTTGATTGTACCTTTTCCTGTGATTTTCCCTCCTTTGAGGTTTCCTCCAAAGGCAACATATCCTCTATCAATCTCTTCATAGTCTGTAAGATAGGACATGGATCCATGTCTGGCCTTGAGCATTGCTCCACTATCAGATCACTCATTATCCCTGTAAATCCATTTATGGATTGCCCTGCACATTAGATAAGAAAATCAGCTTCTTTTGGGGACCCAAGCCATCACTGACTTGGATCTGCCTTATGCATCAACATAATCAAACTTTTTCAGGGTGATTGATGCACTGTTATGTTTAGAAACATGGTCTAAAACTTTAGTCTTTGGTTTCCAAACCCAACAAGCTGAGGCCTTAACAGCATTAACATTATTTCCCTTAACAACATTAACTACTGCTTTTGGCCTAGCAACATTAACTACTGCTTTTGGCCTAACAGTATTAACATTTTTATCCTTAACAATATTAACCCTCTAATTAAAATTACTATTTTTAAATGTTGTATTCTTGTGAATGAGCCACTTAACAATTGAATGTGCTGATTTAGAAAGGTTTGTCATTGGTCTAGCACTATTCACTGTTATTTTTAGGTGAGCAATATTAACTTGTCTGGCAGTATTAAGTGATACTAGGCCAGACTTCATTAGTACTGCTCTTGGAACCATGTTCTTTTTAGGGCAGGGGTGAGTCTTTTTAGCAAAATTCTAATGATTCACCCTTTTAGCATAATTCCAAACAGGTTTTGTATTTTGAAACTATTTTTGATTCACTTTTTTACAATCTACCTGCAAGTGATCAAAACTTCCACATACATAACAAGCTTTGTTAAATATCTCAAAATTACTTCCTAGTCTCTGAGACATCATATTCTTCTAGTTTCTTTGATTGCCTCTAGGAATGTGAGTGTTTTGTCTATTGTACTTAACTTGATTAGCAGTTTTCTTATTAGTTTTATTTGTTTGTTTAGTTTTGACAATGTCTATCTTAACAAAACTAGGCTTAGCTGTTTTCTTTTCAATCTTAGTTTGATACACATTTTCTTCCTCACTATCTGACACCCAATCCTCAATAATTAGAGCACCATTATTCTTCCTAACTGCTTTAGGCTTTGCTTTACTAGCCTTAGCTTCACTAGTCTCAACTACAGGCTTCATAACTATAGGCTCACTTGTAAACTCTTCTAAACCAGAGAATGACATATCAGGTTTTGGAGGCATAAAGTTGCTTGTATATGGAGGTGGAACAGCATTATACCCTAAACCTATTTTGCACTTATCAACTATCTGACAGTCTATTAATTTGCTTAAGTTTTTAGATGAATTCTCAAAATTTTCTATTGTTAGCTGAATTTCATCTTTTTGTTTTTGAGCCAGTTTCAACTTCCTTCTAAGCTCTGTAATGGCTACTTCTCTTAAATGAATCTCATGTTTTAAGACCTTGATATCTTCCTCATAAACAGACTCATTTTTCTTATAGACTAGAAGTCTTGCTTCTATAGACTCTAAACCTGTTTTATAAGTAATAGCATTTAACTTAGATATCTTTAAGTCTTTTAACAGTTGTTCATTTTGTTCTTTAAGAATTTTAACATTTTCTAAACAAGATGATAAACAGTTTGAATCAGTAGATACCTCAGAGTTATAACTTGTAGAAGAGTAAGCCATGAGTGCAAAGTTAGTTGGACCTTCTTCTGCTTGATCACTCCAATCATAACCAGAACTATCATAAGACACTAAAGCATTAGAAGTAGTTGTCTCTACTGGCATAACCCTTCTTGTATTCTCCCTATTCCTGTTTTCTTGGTTCCTTAGAGCCCTGCACTCCCTTGCAAAGTGTCCCCTTTTGTGGTAGTTATAACACTCCACCTTGGGCTTATTAAACCCAATGGTCTCATTACCATTAACAGTAAGGTTTCTTCCAGTGTTCTTCAAGAATCTCCTTACCCTCATTGTTAGCATAGCCATCTGCCACCTTAAATCCATCTCTTTTAAATCATCAGGATTAATTTGTTGCAAGTCCTCATTGTTAAGTTGTGGACTGTTTGGTTGACTTTCAAAGAAAGCACATATGACAGCATCACTCAAATTGTTAATTGTTGTTGAGTTAACAGCAGTACCTTGAGTGCTAGCAGTTGTAGCACCATGAGCAGTATTAACTGCTCTATTTGTACTGTTGGTGCTGTTTGAGGACACAAAGGCTACATTTTATGTGTTTGTGCTTGAGCTTGATGTTCTTTTGACCTTTGGTTCATAGATCTTCAGGTTGTTGTAAAGAGCATCCAAGCTTAATGTATCTATCTCAGGCTTGTTCCTCCACACAATAGTATGTGTGTTTTATTCTGGTGATAGACTTCTTAAGAACTTCAGATTCACATCTTCTTGTGAGATACTTTCACCATGAATCTCCAACTGACTAATAAGCTTTTGAAGCCTATCAAAGGTTTGATCTAACACCTCTAAGCTAGATGCAGTAAAATTTTCATACCGCTGCTTTAGAAGATTCCTCTAAGTCTTTTTAGTAGTAGCATTCCCTCCAAACCTCTTCTCAACAGCCTGCAGCAATGACTTGGCATCTTTGATGAGGTAAACTATCCGTTGATGTTCATTAGGAATGCCCATCCAATAAAGTGCTTCTTGCCTTCAACTCCAACCCCCTTTGTGCCTTTCATCACAGTTGTAGGAGCAATTGTAAGTCCTCAACACCTTTTAAACAATTTTGAGTGTTATTAGAGGTGCATTACCATTCTCTATGACTTCCCATAGAGAATAATCAATCATCTGGATGTACTGTTCCATCCTCATCCTCCAAAGCTCATACTCACCTGGTTTGAGCATAGGCACTTTTGATGCAGCCACCATATGTACTGAGTCTTGATCCATGTCTTCTTAGCAAAGTTTCTCAAAGCAACAAGCTCTGATACCACTTGTTGGATCCCAGTTAACTTCTAATGATCGAATTCCTTAAGCTTGTTTAAGGTTTAGTTATGCTAGATAAATCTAACACAACTTAGTTTAAGAAACTTTGTTTGATAATACTAAAGATTATGCGGAATCTAATCTTTAATATAAGAAGAATTCTTCAATGAAACAGTAACACAAAAGAATATAATTTCAACAATAAAAGCTCCAATATTATTATTACAAATAATATGAATACTCTCCTAGTATTAGGGTTACAAAACCTTGAAGCTATGAATTATACGACTAAGATACATAAAACTCTATGCCCTAGGACCTCCTTTTATTATACAACCAAATCCTAAGGTCGATTACAATATATTAACAAAGACTTTAGATTATTCTCAAAGATCTATTCTATAAATAACAATCCTTATCTCATAAGTAATCTTGATCTTCAAGCAATCTTTATCTTTCAGTAGTTGTAATCTTTTAGCAGATGTAACTTTGTACCAGCAGCATTAACTCTTAACAAGCAGTAGTAACTTATACACCAGCAGCATTAACTGTGTACAAGTAGTAGTAACTACTTAGAATATTTTCTTCAATCTTCACCAGCAGTACTAACTTTACTCTAGCAGTACTAACATATACTAGCAGTACTAATATACACTAGCAGTACTAAGTTACACTAGCAGTAGTAACTATGAACTAGTAGTACTAACTACTTAGCATATTTTTCATTAGAGTTAATGAACAACACTAAGTTTTACTTAGCAGCAGTAACACAAACCTTTGCAGCAGTAACTTCAAGATCATCATGAAGACTTTTAATCCCAACAATAGACTTTTAATCCCAATAGTTGGGTTTGAGTTTCTTTGATGGTAGATGTGATATTCCTCTCTAACCATTAAAAATTAAGCATTTGTAAGTAAATGGCTAGATGAAGATATCATTTACGAGTTCGGAATCTCATTGGTGTTGCAATCATTGTCTTGGTCGCCCATGAGAAATGACTGACAGTTTGTACAAAGGATGAAGGCATAATAAAGTAAAACTTTTTATTTCCCTTTTATTTGAAATTTTTAATACTTATGTAGTAATATATTATTAATTCCTATCACGTATCTCGTTTATGTTTGCAGCTATTATGAGAACTTCTCCTACTAGATGAAAGATCCCATAGAGATGGTCGTAGGACTTCGTTTACATTTGGTGCCCAATTTTGGTAGTCACGTGTTTAAAGGGGATCACATTGTGCAAACTACGTGCCCCTTGATACTCTAAGTAGTTATTGCAGATTTACCATAACAAAAGAGATTCGTATTATTCTAGTACGATTTTATTTTACCTGAACAATGTATCCATCATGGATATGGAAAACACATGCATGCAGCTTTAGTAGGGTTGCTTTTCAGCTCTCCTATTCTAAAGTAACTTATATGTTTTTAGAGCAATCATTGTCAGGATAAAGTAACAACACACTGGAAAATCAAGCTCTACTTTGTTCAAGGTAGGACAACTTAGTGCCTTAGTCATATCGTTTATTGGTAAAAATAGTGGGCATGAGTGACATACCAAGTGATCCGACCACCATTTCAGATTTCTCTGGCTATGACCTTGAATGCTTATAGACTATTTTTGTGCCTTTGTATTTTGACATTCTTGTGTATCATGTAACTGTTGATTAATACGATTTTTGATTGACTTTTAATAAATTTGAAGACTATATTTTTTAAACATAGTCAAATTGTGTTTGTCTTGCTTAGACTTATTATTCTATGAATATTTACCTTGTTAATATTTAAAGTATTTAAAGGACTTTGATTTTTATCTATTTATCTTTCTAGTGCGTATTTTTTTTCCAAGAGTTTACAGTTTATTAACATTCAATACACTTAGTGAATTTACATATAAGAACACAACTTTGATGAGCTTCCATTTGATGACTTATTAGGCTATATTTCATTTGATCTAATCACATCATCGTACATATTAATGTCGTATCCAAACACTTTGCGACAACACGCGGGTGAAAATTTTTGTTGTTAACTATTATTATAAAACGAGGAGAGTAAAAGGTTTAATTTGATGTGTTGTTGCGGTTACAGTGTGTAAACTTATCGTGCAATTGTTTTTACATAAAAAAATTAGTTGGTGAGAACGTAAACATATGGCCGTGTTATGAGAAAGTTGGTCTTTTTATACGTGACCAACTACAAAAATGGCAAGTGCACTTATTTAACTTTAAGAATGAAATGTGCAATAGTGTGTAAAGTATAAGGGTGATTTTTGTAATTAACATAACATTGAACAATATACTAAATACCATTATATAACACAACAAATTAGAGGCAGTCTTTTGGTGGGCTTATTTTGGCCCAAGTTTGCGGTCTGAATTTTTCAGCCCATGATGTTGTTAGTAATTAGTACAGAGATTTTGGTACTATATGAGATTGATAGTACCGACTGCCGACTCCAGAACTATCTTCATCCCTCATCCCCAAAATTCCACCGGCCTCCCACTAAATCACTATTCCACGCATAAACATATCGAAGTCGGGTTGAAATCACTATTCTATTGATGTTAATTGGAGATGTAATTACAAAGAGCACCATTAGATATGTCAAAAAAAACAAATTACAAATTAAGAAAAACAGAGACAATAATAAGTGAATTCTACCAAATTGAAGAATAAAGATCCACATAATCCTTAACATCAAAATCTTTACCCAAACCCATATAAAAACCACAACAATTAAATTTAGTCTCATCATCGTTTTTAACCCAATAAAGATTTCCACGTACAAAACTGTATTTAATATTGAATTTGTTATATATTCTAATACAAGAAGTTAACATGTCGCTAGCCGCTTTCATGTTTAGGAAGAGGAAATATTGCACTTGATGATGGTAAGGGAATTAGAAGGTATATACTTGTGCTTCTGTTGCTTAAAATATTTAAATGAATTTTTTATGCTTTTAGTAATGAGCTTTTCCTATATTTTTATCTTTATAGAGCGTATTGCTAATGTGATTACCATCATGCAACGCTGTCGGAAGTTTGCAGCTCGAACCTGAAGTCAGTTATAGCAGTTCTGAAGGTAACTACACTACCTTAGTGTATGTAGGTAGTAGTGTATGTAAACAACTTGGGAAAACCCATGATGCATAGATGTTAGTGTATATGAAGTAAATGTTAATTGAAAGTGATCTAACCGTTTCGAGAAGTACGTTTATTACTCTATGCAAGTATGTTTCAAATTCATTAAACGGTTACTAATTTTTTGCAACAAACATGTACTTTTACTTATTCACAATATATGTTAAAGTAAAAAAAACCATACTTGAGTGTGCATATGAGATTTTTTATATAAATGTGCTAAAATTGAGAAGAAAGTAGCTACATTAGGGAGAGAAAAAAATATTGTTATTGGTTTAAAAGAAGCTGTATGTATGATTATCATTCTTCAATGTCAATCACATCTAGGCTTCAAGGGTTTGGATTCGAACTATCAGCAATGAAGTCATAAATTTGTGTCAGATTTTTGTGTGATGCATAGTTTTCTAAATTTGTCTTCTTCTTTCAGTAGTCTGGCTATCATGTAAACAAAATCGGCACCAATTTCTATTCCTTTCAGAATAAAGAAGATGGAAGAGAGTTATTTCCCTCCGTATTATTATTGTCGAGTGGTGAATACGCTTATAGAAATAACTCGATATCTGGCGGAAGTTTTGTATTTGATAATTTGTTTCCGGGGAGCTTTTATCTCTGGCTGATGTTAAAGGTATTTACTTCTTTTCATCTCAATTACATGATATGAAGTAAAAATGCTTTGTAATTTTGATCATTAATCGCTGCCGGAATTTATAGGATTATGGTTTTTGACTGTCAACATAAGCGGTTGAACTTGGTTCCGGGGAGGGGAAGAAAGTTATTTTCCAAGCTACACGTGTTGCTTATAGGTATCTCTTTATTTTCACTAATGATTCACATTGTCGTATGATGGAAAGGTAAGAAAAATTGCTTTTTGTGAAATTTCTACGTTACATATTATATTTTCAAATCAAGTCATGTTAACTTCCATCAGTACAATAATTCTAAGATACAATAAATAACAAATATTAAAAACATATGTTTTCAGATATGGCTTTGGATATCAATCGTGAAAACTATGAAATTCGTCATCCCGTTATTGAAAAGGCTGGTGTTGCTCACAAGATCCACTTCAGAGAGGGTCCTCCTATTCCTATATTTGACCAAATTATCGCCAATGTAAGTAGTGGTCGGATCACTTCAAACTGTAGGATAGTTTTTTTTGCAAAAAGTATTGCGGTCAGAAATCTCAGTTGTTATTTTAAGGGCTTTGGTTACCTATGTTTTTTGGTTTGTTTATATTGCCTTTATCATTTGTATGAAGTAAAAATGCTTTTGATTCATATATCAAAGGGTGTTTTGGATTGCCTTTAAAAATAATATATAATGGACGTAATTACAGTATTAATTAGTAGTTGAGTTGAGTAATCAAAATATTCAAAATGCAATCTCAAACAACCTCTTGGATCAATATTTTTCTCTAAATTAGTTTCAAGTGTCGTCCAACATTGACATACGCTCATGCTTCAACTATTATTTAGGGGTCACTAATAGTAGGAAGGATTCCTGACCGTAAAGACAAAAAGATCTAGCAGGTGTGGACACAAATCTTCTACATCTTTTCGCATGTCTGTTTTTGTGTAACCATGGTTTTTGCCTGTCTTTGGAACATTCAGATTTAGAAAATGTTAGCCTCAAAATATTGATCCGAACAAGGAAGCTTGGCTGCGAATCATGGAAGCTCGGTCTTTATTTAATATATGTTGTAATAGGCTAGTTACGGGTTTCGGGTTCATTATTTAATCTAATATTGTAAGCGTTGTGGGCTTAAAGCCCAAGTAATCCTGAGCCCGATCCAAGACAAATACCACGGTCCATAAAGCCTTATATGGCCGGCCCATTAAAGTGGTATAAATACCCCTCTCCAAGTGTGGAGAGGGTGTTGGTCTCATTTGTAATTTTTACAAGTTTAATCAACCATCTTTTATTTCTTACTTTCTCTCTCTAAACTTCTCTCTACTCTTCTTCTTATTCTTCCCATCTTATTTTCTTGTTTTCATTATGGAAGTGAAGTGATTCTTGGGTCATAACAATTGGTATCAAGAGCCTCGGGTGGGTTTAGTGATTTGTTTGTGGTAGTTTTTATTGAGCTTATTCGATAACTTTTTGTTGCTTTAGTCTTATTTTTATTTTTTTGGTAGCTTAAATCTAACTAAAGTTGGGTAGTTTTTTTCTTCTTTCTCGTCTAATTTGGGCTGTTACCGATTGTCAAATATGGGCCAAATAGTTTGTTTTTTCTAAAAACATCACAACTGTGTTCAAACGTATACATGATATTATTGATTATTTAGATTTAATTTTTTTCATAAGCTTGTTTTTCGTCAAAACACTTTAACCATTTCATGTCAAAACTGATTATTTCTTCGTCAACATATATTGAGCTTTGAAGTGGTCTTAACAGCTTATACAAGCTTATTTCAAGACGTAGCTTATTTTGATTTTGTTTGAGTTTTTTTGCTTATTCGTCCTTTTTACAACTTATCTTCGTGGATTATTTTTCATCATTTTTTAGGTTTTTTCTTATTTTCACTCAAAGAGCTTATTGTTCTTTATTTTTTCGTAGCTTATTCAGTTTCTTATTTTGTTGGTTAAGTGCTTATTTACAAGAATATTTTTATGGGTTTCTTCTTTGTTTGTGGTCCACACCGGTTGAGACAAGAAAGAGACCAAGATCCACGATTATAGCAAGCAAGGACGTTGGTTTTTGTTGGTTTCTATAGAAGACAAAGAAAAGGATGATAGTACGTTTTGGAGTGGAGAAGGCGAGTTAACAATTCTAGCATGAGGCAAGTAAACAACCTTAAGCAAGAGTCGATTTAACAATACGTTTAACAAGGTGAGTTATCAAGTGTTTTTGCCAAGGCTAGTTATCAACCTTAAGGGAAGGCGAGTTAACAATCTGTTTAGAAGGCGAGTTAACAATACGTTTAACAAGGCGAGTAAACAAGTTTCTGTTAAAGGCGAGTTAGCAAGTTTGTTTGGAAGGTGAGTTAACAACGTTTTTTTATGAGACGATAAAACAACTTCGTTTTGGAAGGCGATTAAACAAACTATTTAGCAAGGCAATTTAGCACTCACAGTAAAGGAGCCGATTAAACAAGCATAAAGGAAGAAACTATACTCAATTTTGAGTCGTTTTGAGTTTTCGGTTTCGAGTGTCGGTTTATTACGGGACTTCTAACGACTACCATTGTGATCGTGATCCTTTTTTGATCCACGTGGTGTATTTATTTTTAACCGACGATAACCGTACCATCCCGCGAGATCAAATACAAATTCGTTACCTTTTTATAAATTTAAAACGAAGAAGAAAGCTTTTAGGAGGGAATTTTATTTAATTATTAAACTAAAATCCCAATTTGACACATGCAGTAAGGATCATTTTAAAGTTAGTCATTTCCTTGTTTATTAACCCTTCTTGTTGATTTTACATTACACCGTTAGTCCTTTTTCAACCAAATTTAACCATTAGTCATTTTAAGCTCAACAATCGTTAAAAAAAGTTCAAGTTCTTTAATTACAACAACCATTTCAACAACAATTAATCATTGTTTCACGGGTTCTTCTTGATTTTGTCAAATCCCGCAAAAGATTCCATTTCTTTTCTCGATTTATATCATAGATTTGTAAAATCCTGTGAACGTTAATTAATTTCAATCCACAACAACAATCACTTTACCTACTAAAGATCCTACAAATCATTTTCACTTCATAATTTAACAAATCATTCATCATGACTACTCCAATCACAACTTCCACAACCGACAGTCAAATGCATAACAACATCATGGCAGCTAGTTCAAGGGATCGTCCACCAATGCTTGCAATGGGAAGATATGCTTAATGGCAATCACGTTTGTTAAGATACATTCATACAAGACCAAATGATGATGCCTTAAGGAAATGCATTTTGGAAGGTCCATACCAACCAACTACTGTCACAATCCTAACTGTATCTGCAACAGCTGATTCTCCAGCATTTCCAAAATGAACAGCAGTTGAGACACTCTTGACTATGTCTCCTGAAAATAAAGCTCATTATGAATCAGAAAAGGAAGCAATCCATTTGCTATTGACTGGAATTGGGGATGAAATCTACTCAACTGTTGATCCTTGCAAGACAGCTCATGAAATGTGGATAGCTATTAAAAGGCTGCAACAAGGTGAATCTCTCAACATTCAAGATGTCAAGACTAATATGTTTTGGGAGTTTGGAAAATTCACTTCTCATGATGGGGAGTCCATGGAGTCATACTACTCCAGATTTTACAAGATGATGAATGAAATGATAAGAAACAACTTGACAGTTGCTACGATGTAAGTCAATATTCAGTTTCTTCAACAACTTCAACCAGAATGGTCAAGGTTTGTGACAATTGTCAAGGAACAACACGACTTGGATACAGTCTCATATCACAAGCTCTTTGATGTTATGGAATAGTATCAAAAGGAAGTTAATGAAATCCGTGCAGAGATAATAGCCAAGAATGCTAACCTATTAGCACTTGTTGCTAATCGCTTTCACCATAATTCAGATTCCTTATTAAATCAAGCACCCAAAATCTTCACAATGAACTATTATGCACCAACATCAAAACAATCATCTTCCACCAGATCTAATGCATCTACCAAATTCAAAGGTAAAGAGATAGCCAAACCAATCACAACTCCATCTGAGTCAGCTTCTGAAAAAGACGGTGATCCTAAACAAGCTCAGAGAGATAAGGATATCCAAAAAAAATTAGCACTCATTGAAAAGTACTTTAAAAAGATCTACAAACCTACCAACAACAACCTTAGAACTTCTTCAAACTCCAGAAACAAGAATGTGGATGCTACTCCAAGGTACAAGAATGAAAATCAGACTGGACAATTTGGAAATCAGAGGACAGTGACTATTGTTGGGGCTAGGAGACTGCAGGCAGTCAGGTAGTGCAGTAGATTGGGATACAGTGTTTCAATTGCAAGGAATTCGGTCACTTTGGTAAGGAATGCAGGAAACCAAAAAGGGTAAAATACTACACGTATCACAAGGAAAAGATGTTGTTGTGCAAACAAGCTGAGAAAGGTGTTCCATTACAAGCAGAGCAAGCTGATTGGCTAGAGGACACAGATGAAGAGATTGTTGAACAAGAACTGGAAGCACATTACAGCTTGATGGCAAAGATCCAGGAGGTTCCTACTGCAGACTCAGGAACTGATACTGAGCCATTAGAACAAGTACAAAATGATGTTGAATATAATGTGTTTGCCAATGTGAGACCCAGTCATTCTCTTAGCCAAGCCTGAAATCCACTAGATAACACATGTTTAAGTGGAAAAGGATGATAGTAATGTCACTCATGATTCACCGGATATGGTGATAATGAATTCAAGAACTAACCAAATGATGAAGATGAGCGAGTTGGCGCTTGCTAATTTAATTGCAAATTTAAAACTTGATGTTGATGAAAATAAAAAGATTCAAAAGCAATTAAAGAAAGCAAACACATCACTTGCTCATGAATTGAAAGAGTGCAAATCTATTCTTGCGGAAACTAGTAGAACTCTGGGGGAGTCTAATAGTATTCGGGATAGTTGTTTAATTGCACTTCAAAATAAACAGACTGAGTTTGAGAGGTACAAGACCCTAAATGACCGTACAGTTGACTATGACAAACTTGAACATAAGTTAAATGAAACTCTAGGACTATTAGCTCAAAAAGAAATTGACATAAAAGAAGGTTTAAAACTTAAAGCCTATGAAATTTCAGTTGTCAAAAAATAAACGTTAATGATTTACAAACAGAGTCTTTTAACAAAGTTCACATTACTTAAGGTCTTGTTAAAGATGAAAACAAAGGTAATCAACGGATTTTGAAACTTAAAGAAGAAAAAGACATTGACAAAATGATTTCAATGGAAAAACAATTAAAGTTTTTGAATGAAATTGTTTACAAAAGGAATCAATCAATTCAAACCATTCATATGTTAGCTCCCAAAGGCCCAACATTCAATGGTAGACCAACCTTTGCAAATCCAATGTACCTCAAAAAGGCTCAATCTGAAAAACCATGTTTGTATGAGATCCCATATGACCAATCTGATCCTGCAAACAGACTCGTCCCTGATAGGGAAGAGACTCTGACTCTTGAAAAAGAGAGTCGATCAAAATTGAATAAAGACTTAGTGAGACCTTATGACTACACAAAGCTAAATAGTCTTTATGAAATTTTCAAACCAGCGTCACAGGAATATCATGAACAGTTGGCACATGCAAATGAAGTAAGAAAGAAAATGTGGAGAAAATCTTTTGTGAAATCTAAACCAAATATTTTCAAAAACATCGGTTTCTTACCTGTTTCCAAATCAATAAGTAAAAGTAGACAAGCATATAATGTAATGACGAATAACATAAATCATTTTAAAGAACTTGTTGATCAAGCTTGGGAAAAGCATTCTCATGATCATTTTCGTGCACCAACTGCTCTTGATATGGAAGTGCTAATAAAAACATGTTTGATGCCTCTTGCCATAAAGACACAGAATGATAGTTTCATATTTGTTCATGAACTTAAGCAAGAAATGCATGCTGATTTAAAGTACGTTGAATCCCTTGAAAAAGAAATTGACAAACTTGAATCTGATAAAGCAGAATTTTCAAACATGTATGATATACTTTTGCAAGAGTGAAATTCTAATGTGATTTATGTGTTCTTTATTTGCATTCGTTAACTGACTTAGATGCTCACAATGAATTGCAATGCTTATATCTTCATAAAGTGAAAGAATGTGAATGTCTTGCACAAAAGCTTTCGAAACAAACTGAATCTATTTGTAAAGAAGTTTATACTAAGCTCTTTTGAAGTTTGGCTAAATTAAAAAAACAATTGATTTCTCTTGAACTTGCTTTACAACAATGTCAAGAACAAATGAAAAATAACCCAATTTGCAAAGAAAAAGCTTCAAATGTATTTCTAAAAGAACGTGAACAATATTTCAAAAAAACAAGTTAGAAAGTGATCAATTGCAAACAAGAAACATTGCCATAAGTGAGTGTAAAGAAATTCATTGAGAAATGCCAAAGGAAAATCTATGTGAAACTAAGTTTGAAAACCATCTGTTATTTTCGACAACCAAATGCTCAAGAAAGGATTCCAAAACCATCAGTTTTAGGCAAACCGGCTCCTTTTTTAGACTACTCTGAGAGGAAAGTTTTTTTCAAAGAGACAAAGTCGGTTCCAAACTAAATGTGTCCAGGACGTGTTTATCAAAAACAGTCACATACAGATTTTACCTAAACAACAAGGCAAGCTGTAAGAAACACAAATGTGATAAACCACGCATGTATCAATTGACACTTAGGACCAACACAAACTAGAGCACCAATCATTGCCTCGAGACTATAGAAACTAAGCCTCGTGTGCTACCTATATAGGAAGTAATTTCACAAACTAAATGTTAGCAGACCACAAGTTAAGAGCACTCAATGAAAGATAATGTCCATGCCAAACAATAGTCCAATAGAAAGATAAGAAGAAAGAAGTAGAAGACCACCCTAGGATTTCTAGTATTTCTAATAAAACAAAGTCTGTAACTGGGTGTAATGATAGTTTAAAATCCAGAACTTCAAATGTTAATGTTGTTTGTGCTACTTGTAAAAAATGTGTGTTTAATTCGAATCATGATGCTTATGTTTCTAAATTCCTGAATGACGTGAATGCGAGAACTAAGAAGCCTAAAGTAGTGCCTATTAGTACTAGACAACCCAAATGTCAAGCGAAGAAATTTGTTGCAACACCCCCTAAGAAAACGGTTGCATCAGAATCCACTATCCAGAAATCCAAGAGTTACTATAAGATGCTATATGAGAAAACTAGTAAGGCATAGAAATGATGGATAGAACAACAATCCCAATTCAGGATAAAATGGGTTCAAAGATAAAAATTGAAATGGTGCCTACTATATAAATGAAAAATGTGAAAAAGAGAGTTAGCTTTACCATAGATAATGTATCTAGGATAACTAATGTCTAAAATTCAACAAATCTTTAGGATTCCAAATTTTGTCAAATGTTTCAAATCGTCCCTCTAATCCTCTTGCATATTGTTCAAAAACTCACCTATTCATTGTTGGACTCTGAATGTACATAACATATATGACGGGCAAGTCTAACGCTGATTGGTGCAATTTTGTTGAAAAATATCTAGTACTGTTCGTTTTTTGTTGGTCAATGATCAATTTGCTCAATTCTTAGTTGTATGGAGATTTTTGTTCAAGGAAATAATAATGATCAATAGGGTTAATCACTCGAAAGCCTCAATCACAATCTCTTCTCGGTTGGAGGTGGCGTCAAATTGTTGTGATGCGGAAATTTACAGGTTGTCTTTCATTTCTGGAAATTTACTTGTTTTGTTAAAGATCTTCAGGGAAACGACTTACTCACTGGTTATCGTGGATCTAATCTCTATACAATTTCTCTTCAAAAATAAACAACCTTCACATAACTCCAAATAGGCAAAAGCCATTACCAACTCAAGCATGGTTATTGCAACAAAGACTTTCTCATCTAACTTTACTACATCAACTTGCTTGCAAAAGAAGGATGTCATGATTGTTTTACCAAAACATGAAATATGTCAAGGGATCAGACATGTTACACTCTGTGAAGTGAGTAAATAGAGCAATAAAGAAAGTTCATAATCATACGACAAAGATGTTTCCAAGTTCGAAAGGGACGGCTAAATTGCTTCAAATAGACTTGATGTGATTACCAATGCGGGTTGTTAGGCATAAATGGGAAGAAAATATTCTGGTAATTGTAGACGAGATACCTCCAGATATACTTGGACTCTATTCTAATGATGCAGGGGGGGGGGGGGGGGGGGGGGGGGGGGGGGGGGGGGAGGGGGGGGGGGGGGGGGGGTGGGCGGGGGGGGATGATAGCACCCAGAAAAGTTTTAAAGATTTACCATCATAATGAATATCAACAAATCTTCAAGCCCTAGTAATTTTCTATAAAAACTACAGAGGCACAGAGTTCTTAACAAGACACTCATGCATTCTACAAAAGTAAAGGAAAATTGACCATCAAAATTCCATCCTCGTGAACACTGAACAAGAATGGGCGTTGATCGAGAAAGACAAAACCGTACTTCTCGATTGACGCTAGGCTCATGCAGTAAACAGATGCCTCGAGCTTTAAGACTCCATTTGTTCTTTTAGAGCACAGAGGCAATTTGCGAACCAGCTTTTTTAGGAAAATTTATTTGAAGAATATTAGTACTATTGTACGTAATCATTTAGTATACTCCAAAACTAAATCTAATCACACCCGACACATGATAAAATGGCAAATCCACATCATCAAATGACAGGAAAAAACCTTTAATTAAACACCTTCACATTTTTTTGCACTTGTTACCTAACCAGAGATGGTAAAAAACTGGATAAGATGTTAGAAAAAGGGGATCCGTGCATTTTGGTAGGATACTCTACTCAGTCAAAGGGATATCGAGTTTACAACAAGAGAACCCGATTGATAGTTAAATCCATACATCTTCGATTTGATGAAATCAAAGAGATGTCTGAGACGTCTGTTGATAATAACACTTCAGGCCTCGTTCCCCAACGACAAATAGCGTCAGATTATGACAACTCTAGCCCTGTCCCACCAACTAGCAACAATAGTTGATTCGTCTCGTTCAGCGAGATAACAAACATTCCGTCACAACCAAGAAGGATCTTCTTTTGGTCCTTTGTACGATGAATTTTTCACTGCAGGTACTTCAAGTGTTAACAATTCTTCTTCTCCCACCGATAATTCTAAACAACAAGACACACCACCTACAACGAATATTCAATCTTCAACAGAACCAACAACTCCAACAAATGTAAATGCTGAGGAAAACAACGATAATCAAGCAGAAGATACACAGGTTCAACAAGATGAATTTATCAATCCTTTTTGTACACCGGTATGAGAAATTGTTGAGTCTTCCTCATGCAATATTGATAATTCAAATATGCATACCTTCTATCAACCACACGATTCTAAATACCAATGGACAAAAGATCACCCGCTAGAACAAGTTTGTAAAAATCCATCCAAGCTAGTGCAAACAAGACGACAACTTGCAACAGATCCTAAAATATGTATGTTCGCACTCACCGTGAGTACTGCAGAACCAAAAAACATTAAGGAGGCAATGGCTGATTTTGCATAGATAGAAGCAATGTAGGAAGAGCTTCATTAGTTTGACAGACTACAAGTCTGGGAACTCGTTGACAAACCCTTTGGCAAGACTATAATCAAGCTAAAGTGGTTATGGAAGAACAAAAAGGATGAAGATCAAATTGTCATTCGCAACAAGGCACGACTTGTAGCTAAGGGATATGCTCAAGAAGAGGGTATTGACTTCGAGGAATCATTTACTCCAGTTGCATGCTTGGAAGCTGTTTGGATTTTCGTCGCTTATGTTGCACATAAGTCTTTTCCAATCTATCAGATGGACGTGAAAACGGTATTTCTTAATGGTCCACTAAAGGAGGAGGTTTATGTTGCAAAACCAAATGGGTTCGTTGATCCTGATTATCCAGAAAAAGTTTACCGTCTAAAGAAACCTCTATATGGATTAAAGCAAGCTCCGAGAGCCTGGTATGATGAACTCTTAAATTTCTTGATGTCCAAAGGTTTTACTAAAGGTACCATTAACCCTACTCTATTTACGATAAGATACGGGGAGGACATTCTACTTGTGTAAATTTACGTAGATGACATTATTTTTGAGTCTACAAACCCAAAATTTTCTAAAAGATTTGAAAAATTAATGCATAGTAGATTTGAGATGTCCTTAATGGGAGAAATGAAATTCTTTTTAGAACTTCAGATCCACCAATCCCCAAGAGATATCTTCATTAATTAGGCCAAGTACGCTTTAGAGATTCTTAAAAAACATGGTATGGAAAAATGTGATACCATTGGTACACCGTTGGTACACCAATAGCTACCAAACCTAAATTGGATGCAGACTTGAGTGGAAAACTCGTAGACCAACTGACTACCATAGTAAAATTAGGTCACTCATGTATCTAACATCTAGTAGACCATATATAGTGCAAGCAGTATGTTATTGTGCAAGGTATCAAGCAAGACCGACTAAAAAACACCTCAAATAGGTTAAAAGGATCTTTCGATACTTAAGGGGTACCATTAACATGGGACTCTGGTATCCGAAGGATTCTGGCTTTGAAGTAACAGCTTTTTCAGATGCCAACCATGCCGGATGTATTAATACTCATAAAAGAACTTCTGGAGGAATACAGTTCTTAGGTGATAAGTTAGTCATTTGGATGTGAAAGAAGCAGGACTGCACTGCAATGTCATCAGCAGAGGCAGAGTATGTGGCGTTATCTGCAGGTTGTGCTCAAGTAATGTGGATGAGGACACAGCTTAAGGATTATGGCTTCAACTATAATAAAATACCGTTGTATTGCGAACTTCAATTTAGCCCATAGAAAACCTCAAGCAACTCCCGTGCAACAACTCCCGTACCAGAAAACATCCATATTCGATATCATTGTTATCAAAAGAATAGGTTGAAACAGTATAATTGGAATTGTACTTGTCAAACTGAATACCAATTAGCTGACATGTTTACTAAAGCCTTACCCGAAGATAGGTTTTAGTATCTTGTTAGACGAATTGGTATGAGATGTTTGACTCCAGCAGAACTGGAGGTTCTGGCAAATGAATCTGCTTGATATATTCTTCAAACATCGACTTGTAAATATTTTTGAGAAAAGCAAAATACAAAAATATAAAACCTATAAAAACAAATACAAAAATATAAAATTTCAAAAAGAAAATACAAAATCAAAAAAATCAAAAAATTTCCAAAAAGAATCTTCTCGACATGTCTCTTGGAATCGATAACATTTACGTACCTAGAAATGTTGATTAACATCGACACGGGCGTGTAAATGAAGTTCGAGCAAGAGTTTCAAATGCTTTCAAAACATGTCATTTCTATTTTTCTTTATGACTTGTAATTGCTCTCAGATTGCAACTCGGACCCGAACAACAAAGGAGAGTGTACGCTTCAGTGCGCTTATCCTTAGCGTTAGAAGAGAAGTCTTCTAACATGATGTTTTTCAAAAATGTGACACAAATTTTTCAAGAATTTCTCAATGACAATTCATAATCTTTCAAAATTGTGTGTTCAACACTCCATCCCTCATAAAGTTTTACAAGACAATTCTTCTACATTTGGTGTCATTTTCAAAATGAGTCAATGTTTGAGGGGGAGTTTTTCGAAAAACAAAGTTTTAATGATTTTGGATACATCATAACATGACAATTTTATGTATTCAAAACATTATCAAAAATCTCTTAATAACAAATCTGTAATAATAATGACTACTCAATAGATTATATGTTATAAGATGATTTAGTGGTTGAGCACAATTTTTCAAGAATTCTTCAATGACAATTCATAATCTTTCAAAATTGTGTGCTCAACAATGCTAACCCTCAATTTTATATTTATTTTACAACTTGGTATCATTTTTTTTGGTGTCAAACATATGTAAAATTGAGGGGGAGCAAGAAGAAAAAGTTCCATATAATTCATGCTGATAATATTTTCTTCCCACAGAATTTTCATGACAAATTTTAATCACATGGTATTTCAAAAACTAAGTGAATTAGTATTTAAAATAAGGGGAGAAATATAATTAAAATGTGATCTTGAAAATAATAAGTGATCTAAACGACTCAAAGTGCTGTTTATACTCTTCGGAAAAGGTTTTATGGTTACGATCTCATACCCAACAACATCTTAATTTCACGATGATTCTGAAGTCATAAGGTGGTTAGGTTAGGTATTAGTCCTATGATCCAACCAGAACCGGAGGGATCTACCCAAGGACACTCCATAGTTAGAAATAGCAGTCCTTAGGTATGATTGGAGATGAATGAGTATAAGGGAATAATGCCGACTAAGATTGAGCTAACACTGGAACAATCACAACAAGGTGTTAGTAATGACGTCTTGGTAAGCATTGAAGGGGTTGAAGAATTAAAAAGAAATGTATGGATAAAGGGTGAAAATAAAGCAGCCCTCCACACAACTTAGGCAGAAACCGGGTCAATACATAATCTATCGGTTTTCACAAAGATGAATTCTGATATTGAAGAATGACATCATGGACCCAGTGATGCAATGCACAACCCTTCCCAGCCATTCGAGTTTCTCTCAACAAAAACTTGTCTCATTTGTCACGGAGATACACACGACTTCTATTGACTTTCTCACTTCGAGTTAGTTGATATTGAATAGGTGGCAGTCTGCTCCAGCCTCCGAGTACTAAAACCAAAACGCACTAATCGAGTCTAGAGCCAAGAGATCAATAAAATAAATCTCATTAGGACACATTCCATGACAAACACTTGTTGAACATCATCAAGTTTCACAAGCCTGTTAACAAGAGTCTACGCGCATTTAGGTCCTTGTATTTTGCCAAAATACCGAGTAATAACTTTAATATCACCGTTGAAGAGGAAATCCTGCTTGGCCAACGTCAAACAAGCTCTTTTGGTAGGTGACCTTGCGGAGATCTATATGAATCAAGCTTGTTCCAACTAGATATCATTGGGTCCAGTAAAAAAAAAAAAAAAAAAAAAAAAAAAAAAAAAAAAAAAAAAAAAAAAATGAATTGACGACTCAATCAGAAAGATAGTAACTATCTGATTCACTCATATCGTGTTGTCTGCTTTGAGACGTTTCGGTATTGAGAACAAGCAAGTACGGTGAATCTAATGCATCTGCGTTAGAGGATCTAACACTTTGAGCTGGAAACCCTGTCAAGGAGGTTCTTCTAAATTGAACCTACCTGATCACAGGTACAGTATTTATACTGTTAAACGGTCCTCACGGAACCGGAGGTTAATGCAACCGAATCTCGACGAATGACAAAGCCATATTCGTCCATATCTGTTGTTTATCACTAACTTTAAAATGCAGGTACAAACGACGGTGTTGCAGCCTCATTCCAGCAGAGTCTGATTCATTACCACATGCTCATGCTCAAACTACAAAGACATACTATAAGCATCAAGATTCAAGAATCAAGAAAGCTCAAGAATTAAAGACAAAGACTTCCGCAAACTCTGATATTAAAGATCCCTCCTCAGAAACCAAGCTTCGGGGGAGATTATTAGAGAGCTTTCAAGAAGATGCAAAGTATGAGCATGTTGGTCAAGATACAAGATGGCAAAGATGACAAAGACAAATAAGGAAAAGATTTAAAGATCTCAGAACTAAAGACGAAGTCGAAAGAAAATGACAAAGGCTAAAGATCAAAGATTACACAGCATGAAGGAACAAGCCTACAACAAAATAAAGACCAATACCAAGACTCAAGAACTCAACGACAAGTCAATCTCAAAGACCTCGCATCAGGAAAATTGTTAGCCTCAAGTTAACAAGTCTAACATTAAAGCTTGGAATCTATCATAAACCAAGCTTAGGGGGAGATTGTTAGCCTCAAAATATTAAGTCAATCTAGGATTCTCGGTTGTAATAGGCTAGAAAGGGTAACGGGCTCGTT
>BQNB010073508.1:0-28787 GCA_026074375.1 Tanacetum coccineum
ATTTGAAAAACTCAATAGATGCTGACTTTTATTTTTGGTTTTTATAAATGAAAATTTCCACTTTGCAGCCCTAAATTTAAGCTATCCAAAGATTTAGTGACAACTCAAAAACTACAAACAGATAAAGATAGATGTCTAATGAGCTTATTCTAACAATATTATACCATAAAACAGGCTTAATCTTATCTAAATTTTCAATTGAAAACTTGAACTTAGAACTTTTGAAAATGACTTGTAAACTATGATAGGTTTTAACTCAAAACACAAATGACAATGGAAAACTTATACTAGACTTGTCCTACTGCATTTTAGTTCAATAACAAGCATGGAAACAACACTTAAATGCCACTTAATCAAAAGCTTATCAATTAAACTGAATCATTGAACTAGAAAACCACAGATTTGAACCATGAATAGAATGGAAATAAAATTTGAGATTTAAACTAAAGAAACTTATGAAAGCTGATTTATGGACCAAGATTAAGCTAGTTAAAACTGACTTAAGAACCAAGAGACAACAAGAACCTCATTTGACCCATTTTCAAACCTTGACCCAAACACCCCTTTAAAATTGGATTATGCAACATTAGGCTAAAACAGATTAAAGGATGCATCAAACAAGATCAAATAAGCATAAATTAAGCAATAAATAAACAGATGCATAAAATGGACTTGAAAATAAATCTTAAGACTTACAAAGATCCTCAGCTTTTGATTAAGAGTTTAGCACTCAAAACAGCTTATAAACCAACCTATAGCTTCCCATGAAGCACTAATACCATGGCCATCAATTACTTACCATGCTCCAACGCTGAAAATCCCATTCATTTCTTAATGAAACAGTAAACTCATAAAAATCTTTTGTAAAAGCTTTTATGAGTAAAATAGTGGTATGAGCTTATGAGAGCTTATGAGAATGACTTATGAACAGATAAAAGCTTAAGTGCATAAACAGATTTGCATAAACCAATAAACTTGAATTTTCATTAAACATAAAAAGATTACAAGGCTTGAAAATTTAAATGACAAAATTTAAAGACTTAAAAACATAAAGTTAAAACATTAAAAAGTAAATTACACTACTCCTAAATTACATCAAACTAGATAAAAATACAATGAAGAAGTCTAAACTATTTATATGCTAAAATACAAGTCGTATGATGTGCTTGTTGTGTTTGTTGGGAGAGAGACTTCAAAGCCTTCATCTTGGCCCTTCATCTTTCTTGCTCACCAAGCCCATAAATCACAACCATTGATCTTTGTCTTAAAATCATCATCCAATAAGAATTTGAGGGATCGCCAACATGGAATTGGATTTATGTGTGGTCGGGTTTAGGTTAAGGGGTGTGTGACTTATGTTTGTCGTGTTGCAGGTTTAGGGGAAAGTGACAGATGAATAGTGGTGAGGTTGGGTTTGGCGGGAAAAGTTTTATGGTATTGTGCATTTGATTTTGTTAGGTTTAAGGACTAGTGATGTAATGGGTTAAGGACGTGCGGGACGATTAAGTACTTAGTCAAAGGGTTCTGGATTAAAATTTTATGTACAAGACAAACATCAAACATGAAACATTATCAAGTGGTATTCACTCACAAGAGGTCTGTTGTTCGAATAACATACATACGTTTGAAAGTAGCTTTGTAAAAGGCTGAAAACGATGACGAGGGTATCCGATTATACTGCGCATATCTGAGTCAAAGACTGAAAAAGTTTAACATGAAAAACCTTATTCATTTTAGAGCGCTAGGTATGCTAACGCTTAACTCATCGGTATGCCGATGTGACACTGAGGTTGCCGCCGTTATCATACCGGTGTATGATGCGTTGCAACGCCGTTGGGTTTGGCGTTGCCCCTCAACGTGCGTTACAACTTCAAAATTTGAAAAAACTAGCCGTTGGCCAGCCCCAACAGTTAGTAATTTTTTTTAATTCCCACCTTATATGTATTATACCCTCATTTAACCAATTTTCACATAAATAACTTAAATCTTTTTTTATCAAAATACACATTATTTCACAATGGATCTGAATCAAAGTGATAAAGAACGTAATAACTTTTCCGATGTCAATGACGAAACCTACACTTACTTTATGATGTAAGCATACGAGTATAACCGATTGTTACAACAACAACAAACTCAACCTTCTTTTACCCATAACCCGATCTACCGTGATCGTGACGATGCCGAAGAACGTTTGATGGACGACTATTTTGGTGATGATGCCAAGTATCAGGAGTACTATTTCCGAAGAAGATATCGTATGAGCCGACAACTATTTCTAAATATAGTCGAAAATACTTCCGATTCTCTTTCTAAAAATTTTAAGTTCTTTGAAGTCCTACCCGATGCTACGGGTCAAACGAGTTTCAGTTTTTTTTTTATAAAATGTACTTTCATCATATGCCAATTAACATACAATACATAACATGATGCATTTGATGAATATTAATATGACTGAACATACCGCACACGCTTGTCAAAATCATTGTAAGTACACATGCCTTGGTTTAAAAAAAAACCCGACTTTAACCACATCCAAAAATCATGTGAGCATATCTCGTGTGTGTTTGTGTTTCAGTTAGCTCAAATCATGTCGACTAGTTGACCAAAACACAGGAACCATGGTTAAGGATATTGAACACACTAGATTTTTTATGAGCAATGCTAGATCCACTCCCAACTTACATAAAAACTTCCACATGCACATGTGGCATGTAACCTGGACCAATTACATTTTATTATTTATTTTTTTTTTCACTAACTATATATTTTTGACACACATGGGTGTGAAATTTGTATGTGTAAAATGAGTGTGAATCTAACACTTTTTATTTTTTATAGTTTGTTGTCGGTTCCATGATAACTTTCCACGCAAGCACCCCCGCCTTTACAGTCAAACCAACAACACCCAAACACAAACGCAAAACCGTAAATAAACAAATAGATAAGGGTCAAAAAAAAAAAGAAACCAAACCCGGCACACATTTTCGCGTCCGATCACCGTATTCATAACCTCCCATTCAAATCCCAACCACCTTTTTATTTAATAACACAACCAACGGTCAATTAAATAAAATCTTGAAACAAAACCCTAAGGATCAACGATGGAGATTGCTCCGGCAACGGCGGTGAATCCAGCGGTGAATAATAGGTATGATTATGACGATGATGATGAGGAAGGAGACGTGTGTAGGATCTGTAGGAATACAGGCGATGTTGATAATCCGTTAAGGTATCCTTGTGCTTGTAGTGGTAGTATTAAGTTTGTTCATCAGGATTGTCTTCTTCAGTGGCTTAATCATAGTAACGCTCGCCACTGCGAGGTAACTATCTTTTCACACTTTTTATTTATTTATTTATTTGGCTAAGCTTATGACTTGTGCTTATGCTTATGTTATTATATAAGCGGCTTATTGCTTATGGGGGTGTTTGTTTTGGCTTATATGTGGGCTTATGAGCTTATTTGATTTCGGCTGACATTTCATAAGCCCCAATTTTCTGGCTTATTTTGGGATGTATGGGCTTATATAAGTTTTATCATATTCTTATAAACTTAAATAAGCTCACAAGTCTTAAAATAAGCTGGAAAATTGAGGCTTATGAAATATAAGCCGAAATCAAATAAGCTCATAAGCCCACATATAAGCCGAAACTAACGCTAAGTTTATAAGCCCATGCTTAGTGTTTGGATTAGCTCATGTTTAATAAGCTTATAACCTCAAGTGTTTGGTTTGACTTATGTTGGTAGATGACCAAAATGACATGGTTTAATAAAGAAAAGAATATATGAAATTATGAATGTTAGATTTAGGTAAAATAAGGGTAAAGTTGTAATTTGTGTTGAAGTGTGTTATATAAGCCGAAACCCTCATAAAAAAGCCACACTTTTGTGGCTTGTCAAAACACCCATATATAAGCTCATAAGCCCATTCATATAAGCTTAGCCAAACACTTAGTTTGGACTTATATGAGTCATATAAGCTAATAAGCTCATAAGCCCACTATATGCTAAAACAAACACCCCCTTAGTTTTTGTTTGCTGTATATATTTATGCTTAGTAGTTAGTAGATTATTATTAGTTACACTATATATATATATGATATATATATAAGAGAATTACGAGTTTGGAGATACTTTCGGTTTTAATTGAGTTCGTGTATTAGGTTAATTTGATGTAATTGGTGTTAGTTTTATAATTGTGTGCTAGTTGTAGAATAAGATACTATCATACCGAGTAACAGCAGTTTTTAAGTTTTGGTCGGTGGCTTACTATACAGGCGTTTTGTTGTCTTTGTGGTGATATTGTATTTCTTGAATGATAACTCTTGGGGGCATTATTATTTTGTTATAGTCGTTAGTTTGGGTTTCATTACCCATATCCTGCTCAGGTGGGATTGGGTATTGTTGTTGTTGTAGTTTGGGTTTCATTTCATATCTGTGGCGGATGCTCTATATAATGCGGATCATAAGAGATCACTTGTTAATATGGGTCATGCTAAGTTTAATCTTTCCCGGTTGTTCTTTCAGCTACAGGTCAATCGTATACTCCCTCTAGCTTGAGAATGTGTATCCGATGCATGCTTATATGCACAATTTATCCTCTTGTTTTGTATATTGAATACTGTTAGTGGAGTTTATTAGCTCTTGTTTGTGCTTTTACACTGATTTTTGAAACACGTATGTGCAGGTCTGCAAGCACCCGTTTTCATTCTCACCAGTATATGCCGAGAATGCCCCTACAAGGCTTCCTTTTCAAGAGTTCATAATCGGAATGGCAATGAAAGCATATCACGTGTTGCAGTTCTTTCTTCGGCTCAGTTTTGTGCTTTCTGTATGGCTTATAATCATTCCATTTATCACTTTCTGGATATGGCGCTTCTCATTCGTTAGGAATTATAACGAAGCCCAGAGCCTATTTTTAAGTCATATCTCCACTACAGTTATTCTTACCGACTGTCTTCATGGATTCTTACTCTCCGCAAGTATAGTATTCATTTTCCTTGGGGCCACATCTTTGAGGGACTACTTTAGACATTTGCGAGAAATCGGGGGGCAAGAGGGGGACAGAGAAGATGATGGAGATAGAAACGGTGCTCGTGTTGCGAGAAGACAACAACCTGTTCCAGTTAATAGAAATGTCGTTGGTGAGGGGAATGGCGAAGATGCTGGCGGGGCCCAAGGAATTGCTGGTGCTGGTCAGATGATTAGAAGGAATGCTGAAAATGTTGCTGCTCGATGGGAGATGCAAGCTGCTCGTCTTGAAGCGCATGTTGAGCAGATGTTTGATGGTTTGGATGATGGGGATGGTGCGGAAGATGTTCCTTTTGATGAGTTAGTTGGTATGCAGGGCCCGGTTTTCCATTTGGTGGAAAATGCATTTACTGTAAGTAAAATACTCTATTGCTGATATTATACCCCATTCGTTAAATGTTTGTGCATCATTTTCCTCATAGTTGCGTGCACTTAATATATTCCTTAGATGTTATCAGTCTTGCTCAACCTAGAATAGCTACATTACGCATATGCAATGCATAACATTTTGGTGGTTTCACATACTATATTAGTGGATCACATAATTAAACTTGAATCAAGGGGAAGCTGATCTTAGATTTTAGATCTTAGATCACCTAAATTTTCAAGTATAATACACTGATACCAGCACTATGGCCCGAAACCTTTTGCTATAAAATGTGTGATTGATAGCAATAATTATCTTAATGTTGTCATACTTGATTGTCAGAATCTAATACTAGTCTGTTGACTTTATAGTCTGATGTAATTCGAGTAAAAGTCTGCATCTCTATATCTTGCTAGTTCAGCTTGCTAAAAGGGTAAGGGAATAGAGATTCTAGTACTTTTGCTGACGATAATACCCAATAACATTCATGTAAGTTGTAGATTGCATGTTTTTACTGAGTTGTACTGTGCAACAAATCAAGGAGTGAATTATGTACCCCAAGCCATGGAGATTACCCCACACCCAATTCTTATGGCGACTCGCTTCTCATACTTTTGTTGCTGTAGCTATAAGATTACTAAGAGTCTGGAATGTTATGCTGTCATTACTCTTTAGTACACTATTGAACAACTGTTATGTCATGTTCTCTTTTGTTTCCATTTATGTATGTCCATTTGTATGCTAATACTTTATGCCTTCTTTATTACCTACAGGTTCTTGCAAGCAACATGATATTTCTTGGGGTCGTGATCCTTGTACCTTTCCACCTAGGACGATTTATACTCTACCATTTATCATGGCTTTTATCATCCTCCACCAGCCCAGCATTATCATCCTCTGTACAGCTTAATGAACAAGCACTTGCCTTGGCCAACATTACATTAAAAAACGCACTCACTGGGGTAAAAAATTTAACATCTGATACCAACCCAGATAACAATATGCTTGGTCAAGTTGTAGAGATGTTAAATGTAAATTCTACTAAGCTTGCCGAGTCAGCAAACAATATCACATCACCCGTTTCGGCTGATATACTAAAAGGGGCGACTATTGGTGCATCACGTCTGTCAGATGTTTCAACTCTTGCGGTGGGATATATATTCCTTTCCTCACTTGTGATATTCTATCTTGGGGCTATTGCGATAATTAGGTACACAAGGGGGGAGCCGTTAACCATGGGAAGATTTTATGGTATTGCTTCTATCGCCGAAGCTATTCCTTCTCTCTTCCGGCAGTTTGTGGCAGCAATGCGACACTTGATGACTATGATAAAAGTAGCATTCCTGTTGGTCATTGAGTTAGGGGTTTTTCCTTTGATGTGTGGATGGTGGCTAGATTTTTGTACTATAAGAATGTTTGGGAAGTCAATGGGTCAACGGGTTGAATTCTTCTCAGCTTCTCCATTAGCAAGTTCGCTAATCCATTGGGTTGTAGGGATTGTTTATATGTTACAGATATCAATATTTGTCAGCCTTCTGCGTGGGGTATAGCCTGATAACCTTCAACTAAATCATGTTCGATATAATAATTAGTAAATTATGTGGTTTGCGCAAAATCACTGAGATCGTATCTTTTGAAAACGCAGTGCATTAATGGTCACTACAAGGGTATTTTTGCTGGAAACTAAATGCATGATTGGTCCTTGATAGGGACCATCTGTGGAAGCTAAATGCTTAAGTGGTCCTTAGAATATTAATCATTTATGCAACGGATATTTCCTCTCTGGATCATTTATGCAATTAGTTTCCAAGAGGAATGGTATTAGTGATTTTGAGCAAACCACCAGGACAATTTCTGTAATTTACTAAAATATTTCTTCTCCTGTTGAGGGGAGTAATCTTTTTACATGTGTTTTGCAGGTCTTGCGTAATGGAGTTCTTTATTTTCTGCGAGACCCTGCTGATCCTAATTACAACCCATTCCGTGACCTCATTGATGATCCTGTGCACAAGCATGCTCGTAGAGTTTTGTTGTCAGTCACTGTTTATGGCAGCTTAATAGTAATGTTGGTATTTTTGCCAGTTAAGCTTGCCATGCGAATGGCTCCATCAGTTTTCCCTCTTGATATATCGTAAGTTTAAACTATATATCCTCAATTTCCTCTCATAAACACCATTGCTAGTAGTTTATCAAGCTTTTCAGCTTGAGGTTAATGTGGTACTTCAGCCACATTCCATCTGTACTTAAACTTTTTTGGTTAGTAATATTTTTACCGGGGAAAAACCCTTTACCCAAAAAATATTTATCCTCACTTTCTACCACTTAGTGTATTTTCTTATCAAATTCACCTTGTCTTTTCAGGGTTTCTGATCCGTTTACTGAGATCCCGGCTAATATGCTTCTGTTTCAAATTTGCATTCCGTTTGCCATCGAACACTTTAAGTTGCGGGCTACGATTAAGTCACTACTGCGCTACTGGTTTACTGCAGTTGGTTGGGCGCTTGGTCTAACAGATTTCTTATTGCCGGGGCCCGAAGATGATGGTGGACAAGATAATGGAAACGGAGATCACGTAAGGCAGGATGGGGTGAACGGTCAACCAGGTCAAAATAGACGTGTAGTTGGATATGTGGGCCCTGAAGATTTAAACGGCAGGCAGGCAACATCTGGTGCTGATCCGGCAGAAGAAGCTGATGTTGATGAACAATCTGATTCAGAGTAAGTTGTCGTAACCTTTTACTACAGTGTAATATCAAAATCCTGAATTGCATAGCATTTGTAGTCACTGTACATGATTTGAATCTGTAAAAGGGCTGATGATCTACAAAAATAAATGGCAAATAATCACAGTTTGACTGTAAAAAGTTCATTAATAGTTTTTTTGTTTTGTTTTTTTTGCTGTTTTTCAAAAAGTGGTAAAACACTAACATACTTTTTCACTTTTCCAGCTTTAGCTGTAGTTTTCGCTTTTGTAAATACATGTCGTTAAAGATGGCTTTGTGATTCATTTAGGTCACTCGTGTAAGCAAGAAACCCTTAAACTTCGACTTAACGAGAGCGTGTTTTTGTATATAAATATCAAATTAATGTGTAAAAATGTTATAATTTTAATGATGTGATTAGTTAGTTGAAAACACCAAGAGTCTAAGAGTACCAGGGATAAATTGACTCGAACGTGACACAATCATCTTTTAATTACCCATATGTACATAAAAGTATTGCAATGACTGAATTGGGCACATGAAAACATACGTCGCTATTTATGCAAAAGAACCATTATAGTATAGCATGGTTACATTGAAAGAAGCATTGTCTGTTCGCTGTCAGATTTTCGATAACTAAGGTTTCATATCCAACTTTCATGCTTTAGAATAGATATGCATTTTCTCATCTTATTTATTTCCTCTGTTTTACCAGGAGGTATGGATTTGTATTCTGTATTGTGCTGCTTTTACTGGTGGCATGGATGACGCTGCTAGTCTTCAATTCTGCTATAATTGTGGTGCCTATATCACTTGGACGAGCACTGTTTAACTCGGTTCCTCTTCTCCCGATAACACATGGTATAAAATGCAACGGTAAGGGTTTTCACTGGAAGTTTGTTTGTCATTTTTAAGTGCAATTCCCTGGAAGCTTGTTTTTCTATTGCTACGTTTGAAACTTACTGCATGCTTTTATTCGGATGGTAATTTAACTTGCAGAAACCACTTAAATACTTCTTAAACGCCTTTTCATTATGATATATATGTGTTTTGGTCTGGGAATCTTCTTTTTTGACATTAATGTTTCAGATCACATTTCAACCCATTCACCTATGAATGGTTAATATTGGGTTATTTGTATGACAAACGGGCCAAATAGGAAAAGTTAGCTAAAGTTGAAAACAGGTCAGGCAGGTTGAAAAGTCACCCGAACGTATAAATCACTTCATTCAAACATCTAGATACATACAGTAATAAAATGGGGTCTGCAATCATTTTTTAAAGCATTTACTATTCACAAAAGGTGCCAAAAGAGTGTTTGACCTGACATGTCAGCACTAAATATTAACTGTTTAACCTAAATCTGGTTGTACCTTTTTTACGTCCCCGACTAATTCAATTTGCCACCTCTAGTCAACGTTTTCAAGTGCTTCCTGTAAATAATGAATAAAGAATAATATAAATCACTTCACTCAAACATCTAGATACATACAGTAATAAAATGGGGTCTGCAATCATTTTTTAAAGCATTTACTATTCACAAAAGGTGCCAAAAGAGTGTTTGCGGGCCAACCTGACATGTCAGCACTAAATATTAACTGTTTAACCTAAATCTGGTTGTACCTTTTTTACGTCCCCGACTAATTCAATTTGCCACCTCTAGTCAACGTTTTCAAGTGCTTCCTGTAAATAATGAATAAAGAATAAAGGATATAATGATATTCAAAGCTATCGTCCTAAAAGCTTTTCACAAAGAAATTCATGAAAGCATCTGCAACTGAACAAGTTTGTCATCTCATTCATTTTCATGCTTTGAGAAATAGCTGCTGACCCTGTAATTGCCATTTCTTCTAGACCTATATGCATTCATCATTGGAAGCTATGTCATATGGACTGCATTGGCTGGTGTAAGGTATTCTGTTGATCAAATCAAAACAAGGAGAGCTACAGTTTTAATTGGTCAAATCTGGAAATGGTGTTCCATTGTTGCAAAAAGTTCCATTTTGTTGTCTATATGGGTAAGGCCTTACATTTCCTGTTGGTTCTTATTTTCACTAGCTTTCTCTCTTGTTTTACCTCATGACATACTCTGCTGCTTTGCAGATATTTATGATCCCTGTGCTGATCGGTTTGCTCTTTGAGCTTTTGGTAATCGTACCAATGAGGGTGCCTGTAGATGAAAGCCCCGTTTTTCTGTTGTATCAAGATTGGGCTCTTGGACTTATCTTCCTCAAAATATGGACTCGACTGGTGAGTTATTACCATTTCTAACTTGGTGGCATGGATATCATCAGTGTCATTTCACGCACTTGAAAGTTCTTTTATGTTGGCATATGCTGCTGATATGCACATTAAGTTCCAAAACTTCATTCATCGTCTTGTAACTGGTTTGAAGTATGGTTATATGAGTAGGTGGTCTTAGGGTTGTATCAGTATTCCTTACTTAGCCGGCCTCTTTTCTTTTCTAATCATGATTATGGTCTCATGATGTTATGTCAGTTAATGAAAATGAAATTAATACAGTTTCGGGTTGAAACATGTCATTAATTTAGGATAATGCAAAGCGGGCCGGGCAGACCTGTTATTTATGAACACTTTTTTACTCTTTTTGTTATTAATTTTTGTTAATAATTAATAGAATAAATATTATTTTTAAATGTTATTGTTACCCTAGTAGTCTAAAGCTCTAAAAAATAACAATATAGGAGGTGTATCTGTATGAGTTAAATATAGACTTTTGGCCGCTTTCAACGTGTTTGATCCATTCCCCTTTGGCTGAGATTGTTAAGTTGACTCGTAGATTAAAGACGGCACAAGTCGACCTATTTGTCATAAAATAGGTCAACATTACCCCTTTAATTGTATTTAATTTTTTTAAAATTTATTTTCATATGTGTAATTTATGCTATATATGATGTGAAGCATGTGGTCATAAATCGTGATCATATCACGAGTGAAGTTCATTTATATGTTCAAGTTTCGTGTTTCTGATATGATCTTCCATCTGCTTTTTATAAACAGGTAATGATGGATCACGCGTTGCCTTTGGTCGATGACAGCTGGCGAGTAAAGTTTGAGCGAGTGAGAGATAATGGTTTCTCGAGACTACAAGGCTTTTGGGTACTACGTGAGATTGTGGTCCCTATCGTCATGAAACTACTGACTGCTTTATGCATTCCTTACGTATTAGCCCGAGGTGTATTTCCGGTATTAGGGTACCCATTAGTAGTCAACTCAGCTGTTTACAGATTTGCATGGCTCGGGTGCCTTGGTTTCAGTTTGCTATGCTTTTGTGCCAAGAGGTTTCATGTTTGGTTCACCAACCTTCACAACTCAATAAGAGATGACCGTTATTTAATTGGTCGGAGACTTCATAACTTTGGGGAAGATAAACAGGAGATCCCTCGTGATGTGGGGCCCGTGGTCGAGACTTCGGGTGTTGTGGGACCTGGAATGATGAGAGTTAATGAAGGTGACGATGATTTAGGGTTGAGGCATAGGCGGAATATTGCTATAGAGGATTGAGACGGGTTGTTTTGGCAATATATGATGGTCATAAGTCATGATTGGTAAAATCATCAATCTAAAAATTAACTGTCGTTATGTAATTTTGTGTTTTTCTTTTAGTTTTGTGAATATGTATGTGTGAAGGTTAGTCAAAGGGTATAAAGATAATGTATTTTTGTGGGTCATATAAAGTGGGTATTTACTGTAATCACATGTTTAGTCTGACACTATAATTCGTTTAGATGTTTTAATGTGAAATAGCTTCTTCGTTCTTCAGACAATGCTAATACTCCGTATATATGAATATGTGAATGTAGATGTTTTATTATGCGAGTGGTGTTTTCCTGCATGGGATTGGTGGTATTGTTTTATTTATTTTTGTGTCCGATACTCTTGTTCGTTTTTGTGAGTTATAGTATCCATTTTATATGTAAGCGATAAGAAAGATGAGAACCATCGCAAGGTTTGATGGTAATGTAACGGGCGACCGCATCATACCACTGCATCATGTATTCATGTCTACCCTGATACTTTTTTTCGAAAATGATATATATTCTAACTTTTTGTTCTTAGTCATTTGCTTGATACTTCTTTTTCGAATATGATATATGTTCTAACTTTTTGTTCTTAGTCATTTGATTAATACAAGTGAAAAGATTAATGAATTAAATTAAGAGAAAGAATCAGTATATTACACATGTTATATTTGATTAATACAAGTGAAAAGATTAATGAATCAAATTAAAAGAAAGAGCTAAGGGTATGTTTGGTATGAATATATGGTTATGAGGATGACTATCAAAAGTTATATACAATGTTTGTTTGAATTACATGGGTTTCAATTTTTAAATTGATGTCCATATATCAGTGATCCTCCATAGTACTTATGTTTCAATGTTCTTTTTTTTTGTTTTTTTTGTTCTCACTTTAAATCCCCTTTAAATTTCATCTTGAGCATCATCATTTACTAGAACAATTATGTCATATTTATCGTCACTTATTCATGGAGGAAACAGCTTTCTTTGTTGGTAGCCATATATCATTATTTGACAAATATGAATAATGCTTGCAGGGGCGGATCTAGCTTGAAGCACGGGTATGCACGTGCATACCCTGTGTAAAGTATGAGTAGTGTAATGTTTTTGTTTTTGTTTAGAAGTATGATCAATATACACTGGAAATTTGTTAATGCATACCCTTTGAAATAAATGGAAATTTTGAGTGCATACCCAATCTAACTTACGTTTGCTAGAAACAAAAATAATGCCAAAAATGCGTTCCTGGTCATTTTAAGCAAAGACAACAACAATTTTGATGAAGAAGAAGGAGGCAAGACGTACATACACTCAACCAGGTTACATGTTTTCTATTTCTAAAAGGCCCAATTTTGATATTAGGTTTCGCTACTTGAGTTAGTCAAGTACCCAACTTTAAGCCCACTCATTTTATATCTAAGCCTCCTAGGGGCCCAATCTATTCAAAAGAACAATACAAGTTACAAATATCATAATTTTGGTTTATTTTCATTTAGTTGTCTACTTGTCTTTACATTGAACTCCTTTATTACAAAAGTTTTTTATTTACAATCAAGAATAAAGATTATTAATAATATTCATTTGTTTAAATTGTTTTCAGTATTCTATATTTATTTTGTCATACGCGTGGTAAATTGGTTTTTTACATTCATCGGACCACATAGAGACACACCACCTCCACACCCTTCGAAAACACAACCTCCACCCACCACTCTCCCGGATCGTACAAAAAAGGGCGAAATATCGGGGCGCGCGCGATTAGCAAAAAAAAAACAACCAAAAAATAGCCTAAAATCTGGCCCAAAGTAAAAAAAAAAATATAAAACGGACCCTCACCTTTTAACTATTTACAATTTTCTTACACAAAAATTCCCGTAAAAAAATTTGCAAAACCGTCCCAAAAAAAAGAAAATATTCGGGAAAAAATTAGTCCGTCCCAACGCAAATTTTTTTTCCCCGAATCATACAAAAAAAGAAAATATTAAAAATTAGTCCCGCCATAACGCATCGCCAAAGAAAAACCCACGAAACGTAAAAAAAATTATTCGGGAAAAAATTAGTTCCGCCGTAACGCGCGGGTTCTTTTGCTTGTTATGTCATATTTATCGTCACTTATTCATGGAGGAAACAACTTTCCTTGTTGGTAGCCATATATCATTATTTGACAAATATGAATAATGCTTGCTAGATACATGTAAACATGACCGCATATTGTTTTTGCAACTAAGGCTTTGTTTGTTTTTTCAATTTCACCTCTTCTAACCTCTTCTCACCTCTTTTGTCTGAAGCGGGAAGAGTTTTTTTGTTTGTTTTTTTGCAGAGAAAAGTGGTAAAAAACTCTTCTAACATCTTCAAAAATTTTCACTTCTAACCTCTTCTTCTCTCTCCTTCTAATACAAACCCTCTTCTTCTCTCTTCTTCTAACACCAACCCTCTTCTTCTAAAAAAAACAAATGGTCTTATTCTTTGTAAATAAAGAGCTTAGATGCACCTCTTCTTTTGCAGACATGGTTTGAAGATGAAGAGGTAAAACCTCTGAAAAAACAAACGAAACCTAAGGCTATGTTTGGTTAAGGGCTTTTAAGGGCTTATCGGGGCTTGGGCTTTTAAAATAAGCCGGCTTATAAAATAAGTCTCGTTTGTCACGCGAGCTTATGAAGGGGCTTATAAGTCATAAGTCTCTATAAGCATCAGCCCCATAAAAGGGGCTAAAAACTTTAGCCCGGGGTTTTTGAACCATAAATTACTTATATACCCACAAAAATATTTAACATATAATAAAATTCATTTAATTATGTCATTATTAGTAATTTTGCAATAATAAGCCTCAGCCTCATCTCATTTTCCAAACAAGTTTACAAAAATACAAATTTTAATTTCGGCTTATAACATAAGCCCTAGCCCCATCACAAACCCCAACCCCAGTCTCACCCGTTTCGCCAAACAACCCCTAACTGTCTTATCTTGTAATGTTCAAAATACGAAAATATGTTTATACTTTCATTGATCAAAATTCAATCCAAACAACAATGAGAATGATGCTTTGAATTTAATCTATTGTTATTTCACCTTATACTGATATTCATATCTGATGACGTATAAGGCAGATCACGCCCTATAACTTAGTCTGTGTTTGGTTGAAGGCTTTTAAGGGCTTATGGGGGGCTTGGGCTTTTAAAATAAGTCGGCTTATAAAATAAGTCTCGTTTGTCACGCGGGCTTATGAAAGGGCTTTTAAAATAAGCCGGCTTATAAAATAAGCCTCATAATAAGGGCTAAAAACTTTAGCCCGAGGCTTTTGAAACATAAATTACTTATATACCCACAAAAATATCTATATGTACTAAAAATTTATTTAATTACGTCATTTTTAGTAATTTTGCAATAATAAACCCCAGCCTCAGCCCATTTGCCAAACAAGTTTAAAAAAATACAAACTTCAATTTCGGCTTATAATATAAGCCCCAGCCCCAACACAAGCCCCAACCCATTTCGCCAAACATACCCTTAGTCACAAAAAACAGAAGATACCGCCCAAAGCCAAGAAAGCATACCGCCATACATTCAATACCGCAGCATAAAGACTGGACGGGGCGTCCATAACCACCGTCCGCATCTATCATACGGAACACCCTTCCGCTGCTAAACCAACTGACTGGATTCCAAGTCACAAGTCACGTGAACCGCCCAAACGGGAAACGACAGATACGCTAGAGAATAGTGCAGGCCAAGTTTTCCCTAAATTACATAGAATCGGTTACCAGTGACAGTACGGCCGGAAAGTACAACCACAAGTCAAATAGTAACAACAAGGATGCTCGGCTGACAAGAGAGCGACATCACAGACAGGCTATTAACCAACGGGTAATACGTCACCCCCGTATGACGACAAGAGAGGACTCACTATAAATACCAAACTCTTTGGTATCACGAGGCAGGTTCTTTTCTCATACATACATTATCACTCTCACTCGATCTCAATCTTATACCATCCTTACCCATACTAATTCTCACGCCCGAGGTCGATCGTGGAATCCCCTCCCACGGTGAGACTAACGGTATTCTTATCTTAGCAGGCTACTAGCTCAAGATATTGTCCAATCGATTTTAAATATATACCGCTAAGTAACGGTTCATCCCTCTTACTTTGCCTTAAGTGATACCGCTCTATTTTTGTATCATCAATATCGATTATGATTCATAGCAACAAATTAAACGCGCCCTTACTTCATTACCTATTATATATAATTTTTTAGCATTGCTAAAACTTCTTACAAAATCATCATATTTATCCTTCAACATACACAATCATATAATATATATATATTAGAGTAAATTGCAAAAATGGTCCTTTTAGTTTGGTCAAATTGCAGATTTGGTCCGTCGAATTACGAAATTGCAAAAAACGTTCTTATTTTGAAGGTTTGGTTCCACTTTTGGTCCTTGGTCGAATTTTAACCGATTAAAAAGACTAAAATACCCTCTGCAATTTGGCCAAACCACAAGGACCATTTTTGCAATTCTCTCTTTCTATTATTATTATTATTATTATTATTATATTATATTATTATTATTTATTTATTATATTTTATTTATTTATTTTTAAAAAATATATAAATTTTTTATTTTTAAAATTGTTTTTTAATTTTTTTATTTCGGTTTCAGTTTACGAGCAATAATAAAAAAAATCTTTAATTTTTTTTATTTCGGCTTCAGTTTACCAGCAATAATAAAAAATTTTAAAATTTTTAATTTTTTTTTATACGAAGCAGTTTTAAAAACAAAATTAATTTTTTTTTTCTTATTTCGGTTTTAGTTTATGAGCAATAATAAATAAAAAAATTTAAAAAAATTTATTTTTTTTATTTCGGTTTCAGTTTACGCGCAATAATAATAAATTAATTAAATTTTTTTTAATTTCGGTTTCAGTTTACGAGCAATAATAAAAAAAATCTTTACAAAAAATTTAAATTTTTTTTATTTCTCTTTCAGTTTACGAGCAATAATAAAAAACAAATAAAAATTTTTAAAATTTTTTTATACGAAGAAATTTTATAAAGAAAATTAAAAAAAAAATAATTTTTTTTTCTTATTTCGGTTTCAGTTTATGAGCAATAATAAAAAAAAAAAATTTAAAAAAATTAAATTTTTTTATTTCGGTTTTAGTTTACACGCAATAATAATAAATTAATTTTAAATTTTTTTATTTTTTTATTTCGGTTTCAGTTTACGAGCAATATTAAAAAAAAATCTTTCGTAAAATTTTTAAATTTTTTTAATTTCGGTTTCAGTTTACGAGCAATAATAAAAAAAATTAAAATTTTTAAAGTTTCAGTTTACGCGCAATAATAATAAATTATTTTTAAAAAAATTAATTTTTTTTATTATTGCTCGTAAATTGAAACCGAAACAAAAAAAAAATATTTTTTTTTAAAAGTTTTTTTTATTATTGCTCGTAAACTGAAACTAAAATAAAAAAAAATTTGAAAAAAATTAAAAAAAATTAAAAAAAAAATTTAAAAAAAAATGAATAAAATATAATAAATAAATAAATAATAATAATAATAGAAAAGAGAGAATTGCAAAAATGGTCCTTATGGTTTGGCCAAATTGCAGAAGGTATTTTAGTCATTTCAATCGGCCAAAATTCGACCAAGGACCAAAAGTGGAACCAAACCTTTAAAATTAAGATTTTTTTGCAATTTCGTAATTCGACGGACCAAATTTGTAATTTGGCCAAACTAAAAGGACCATTTTTGCAATTTACTCTATATATTATTTCCACTTATTATTTTTCTAAATTTAAACAGTCAATTCGGTCAAGGATCCTATGTGTAAAAAATAAGTAGGATTTTTTAGAAGGAATTTGCATTTCTTATTTTTTTACCTACTACCAAATAATTCAAAGCAGTTTATATTGAGTCAAATAGTAAAATAAGTTAGTTAGGAAAGTCAGAATTAGACCAATTGCCGTGAGTGAACCAACAAACAAACCGACTTTTCTAAACTGTTTGAAATTGAATTAAACTACACCGCCGGATTTCACTTTGACTTTCAATAGTTGTTCACCTTCTTCACGCTTCCCTTCACCTATATTCGCTAAAAATGTAACCAACTCTCTCACACACACTTAAAACACACACTCACGCGCCCACCTTTTTACTTTTTCAAAATGAACGCGATCATGTTACCGGCAGCCTGCACTTCCGGTCTCATTTCAACCGTACGGTCACCGTACACGTCGTCACAGTCACACACTAGTGTAGTTCTCCGGCGAAACTTTCCGACGAGTAGTCGTTCATTACATTCGTTACGATTCTCCGATCGCGATCATGTCACCGTTCGTTGTGTAGCCGATCATACTAATAGTTTACCTAATGTAAGAATCATACTGATTGTATAATTGTGTTGTGTTTGATTGTATAATGAGATATTCAGATCTGTTTAATTTTACGGTTAATGATCAGATTATATTAGGTTAGATGGTAGCTGTTAGGAGAATTGAAGAGGCATTAGGTTATATAGATATTGGAGAGCGAGACTGCGGTTATTGAAGCGTTTTCCGAATCATATTTGTTAGTGGTGAAGGTTAGGGAATCAGAACCAGATGTATTACTGTTAATGAGCCAGGATTTGATACTTTACGTGATACGGCGGGTGAGAATTATGTAGTATAGCATAAAGTAAGCTTGTCCATTTAGCGAATTGAGTAGAAGAGTATTTATAAGTGGTTAGTTTGAGTGTTAGGTTCTATTTGCATACTTAAAAATTAAAATATTGATGTTAGATTAATATATCGTGTCAGGAGAATAGAATTATGTCTAGATTAGTTTAATGAGAAAATATTACTAATTAATTGAATCCCTTGACTTTAGTTATGACCTTTAGAAGCCTAATTTTTGTACTCATATATGTTTTTCTGCTGGAGCCTTTCTTAAGTTGCTTTTTATGGATCTCTATAGCTTTGACAGAGCTTGTTTGAACTTTGAACACTTTCGTTTCCATTAACAATATACTCGTGTTCAAGTATATTTGGACGGCATCTCCCGCCAAAGTTATATTTTTGAAAGTTGAACAAGTACACATTGTGTTTGGGACTCTCCCATATATAAACAAAACTACCCCGAGACAGGCCTCTAGTGATGATTAACTAGGACGATATAGCACTTTTGAACCACATGTCATCAATGATTCTATCCACCAAGCTAAGCTTGAGTGACTCTTTACTAAGCAACGTGCTACACTCTAGAAATTCAGTTTCTATTTTTTCTCCTGTTTATTTGAATCATGTACTTGATGTGAACATGGCGCCTCAAAGAGCTGAGAATGTCTAGCTGGAGAGCAGAGAAACAAACATTTAAATTTGAGGTTTCCATTTTCATTTCCATCGACGAGTATGTGCATGTCTGTATTTGGAAATTTGTATGGTTTAACATAGATAGTCTGAATTCTGAAACAATAACTACTCTTGAGCATGTTTACACAGTTTCTGATTATCCTGTTATTTTAGTTTTGTCCTAATTTGGTATGTGAATTTGCAGCCAAGTGATGGATTCACAGTTTCTGATTTTATGACAAGAAAGGCAGACTTACTTGTGGTACAAACATCAACAACGGTTGACAAGGGTATGCATGATTTTGATGTTTTGCAATGGTGAATTTACTGGTCAGATGTCATAAGTTAAAATTCTGTTTTGTACTTACAGCACTAGAGATTCTTGTGGAGAAAAGAATTACAGGGTTTCCGGTGGTTGACGCTGATTGGAATTTGGTATGTTTTTTCCATTGTTATCATTTTTGTAGCTTGAGTTCATGCAATGAGGTTGTTAGTGTAATACTATCCTCGATGGTATGAAGTTATTGCGTTATTAAGAATTTACCTGTATCTTTTTAAATGTCACCAGGTTGGTGTCGTTTCTGATTATGACTTGTTAGCGCTTGATTCCATTTCAGGTACTAATTTGTATTCTTGAATTCCTTTGAATAAGAATTATAGTGCTTCAAACATTCTGTCACATATGTTCATACATTAATATCTTAGTTTGAGAGAACGAAAAGGGCATTGCCACAGCTGGTACTTTACTTTCAGATTTTAGATGGTTCTGAATAACTTGTAACCTAATGTTGTAGTTAATTGTTAGATTTTGGGATAGAATAATAGCTGTTCGCAGAATTTATGAGGTTAGAAAACTTACTACTTTGTAAAAAAGTACAGTATTGTAAGAAACGGGAGTCAATTCACAAGCCCGTGCGCAGTTAAGAGGTTGTTCTGTTTTATATGTGCAACCATTTGTTCTCTCCATATTCAAACTTAGGAGGTTATTGATCAAACAATCCAAGCAACCCCCCTGCTTGCTTCTGTATTTAGATTGCATATGCCACACCTTCTGGAGCTCTTACGTATCTGGCTTTTCTGGGATCATTACTCGGAGGCCACACAGACCATAACTTTTGGATTGTTAATCGGTTGTGATAAGTTATTATTTTCATCGTTTCTTTTATTTTTACAACCAAAGATAAGCCTATTAAACTAAAACGCATTAGGTGGGGATTGTAAGATCTGATTTAGGAAACAAATGAAAACCAGTATCGAAGCCATCCAAATTTGTAATTGCCAGCGTGTCATGATCTATGAACCTTTATAACTAATCGTTGATCTTTGTTGTAGACTGTTCACTGTTGTATACTTGTATCCTTGTTCACCCATGACCCACCTGTAGACTCAAGTTTATAAGTGTCACACCGGAGTCTATATAATTTGCCTTAAGCTTTCCAATATTATTGCTTCAAAGTACATTAGAGATTTCTGTCATGGTCATCCTCAATATTGTTTATAGCACCATGCTCACATGGGTATATTTACATATGCTGTATAGCTCGATCTATGGTTTCTCTAAATTGTCTTATTGGAAAAAAAATGAATAAACCTTTTCGGTACCCAACTAAAATTGTCTCAACCGTAACTTTGTTACTTCTTTTTTATTCAATTTTTAATGAAATCAAAAATTGAGGGAGTTTAATTGTTCCATGTAAAAAGGATTCATTACTTTTGGAATGACACATAGAGCTTAAACTATTGAGAACATAGATTTGTGGAATTTCATGTCAGTCGGAACGGAAAGGATGTGGTTAGTTGTGGATAAATTTTCTTGTTCAAGTCATAGGGGAAAATTTTGTAGGTTAATTTATTTATTTATTTATATCTTTTTTATGTCTATATATATGAAATTGTTCACTTTTTGCTGTATATGAAGTTTTATAATTGCAGCTTTTATGTTTGACGCTGGTTGTACTCTCTTGTTCATTTTCAGGAGGTAGTCACAGTGACGCAGCCTTGTTTCCTGATGTTGATAGTACATGGAAAGTATGTGACTTTTCTTAGTCTCAACAATCTTGTTATTGCTGATATTTGTATCCCTTATTATACTGTTGTGCTTCCTTTTCACAACAGTATTGGTAATTAATCGAGCACACCTCTCTGTCTTTTGATTGTTTATCTTAAACCTGTACCCTGAATGTGTTGCCAGCTACAAGTACGTATCTAATCTGTATGCTACATTTGAAAATTGTGAAAAAGACGAGATTGGAACGAAATAGAATTTTATACAGTATCAACATAATAGAATGTAATACAGCATTACATCTATTGACACCTTTGGTCGTATGATACATCTATCTTGGGTTGCCACCATTATAAGATCTATTATGGGTTTGCCATGGTCAAAATTTTAAATTTATGTAACTATCACCATCTACGTTTCCCCCCTAACAACCACTAATCTCTTTATGTTACCTACAATATTCAACATCCAAATCGGAACAGTCTGAATTCGGTGATGTAGTAAAGCATAATGGTTTGCTAGTGTCTTGAAATTTCACCGCCACTACATCAGCTAGCAGTCATCCCGTTAACTTATATGACATGTTGTTTTATTTCTTTAAATTGCAGACATTCAATGAGATTAAGGAACTACTTGGTTAAAATGAAGGGAAAGTTGTGGCGAGATTGTGACACTGCTCATTGTTGTTCGTGAAATAAAATCTTGAGGACGCAGTATTAGTAAGGTATGAATGAGCCAATTTGTTCTTCTGGTCCAGTCATTATAATTTGATATTCTTTTATTACAATTCTCGTTATTTCTGCCTTTATTATCTTATTAAGTCATAAATTGGACCATATTGCTACCTGCATTTTCGTATACCACATGAGGTAATATATTACAGGGGTATCATGTATTTCTCAAATTTGGGAATGTTTTTCACCATTCGTTTGTTCACTTAGGTTGTTGCTTGAAACAAATACCGTCGGCTGCCAGTAGTTGATGTTGACGGAAAGCTGGTGAGGATGCTTCCTCTTTTTTTGCTATCTTGGATTTTTTTTACTAATAAGTATTTATTGAATGAGTTGCTAAAGAGCCTCTCTTGATTGTAATCTGATACAGGTTGGGCTTATTACAAGGGGAGATGTTGTTAGGGCAGCCCTTAAGATAAAACATGCTATGAAGAAGATGCAGTTATCACAAGAATGAGAGCGACTTAATATTCATGGTAAAGCTTCATATTCGGCGGCTTATCTCTTAATTCTTTTCCTTAGTATTTTTATCGTTCTTGAGCCTTATCTGGGGAGACGTTGTAAAAATAGAACACATTAAGATTTTTTGTGCTCGTATCGGTAGCCATTTGCTGGCTTTGGTGAGTCATTCAATTCAAACAATCACGAGGTTTCTGATAAATATATATATAGATCTTTTTGGATTATGTTATTATTGTTATCATACTGCTTTTAATCCGGAGTACATGTTATATAGAGACAGTACCATCTTCAGTAGGTTTTATTGTTGAATGGGTCCTAACGTCAATAAAGTTATTTTGGTAGAGGTTGGTGTTTGCTTGTTAAGCAACATCGTGACCATAAGTGTTCTATTCGTTATCAGTTTTTGTAATTCGTTGAGCATTTGCTTAGAATTTATTGCATATAATCTCTTTTTGAATTAACCATGGATCTACATCAATTTATGTTCCTGCTGTTTGTGGGTCATGGTTGTACGCTAGTCAGCAATTTTTAGTGTTTTACGTGTATGTTACCCATGACACCTCTTATCGTATGTTTGCAAAAAGCAGCAAGACAGAACAAACAAGTGAACAACAGTAAATTATATAGCCAGTTTGTAAAGATGGTTGTTTGTGTTGTGTATTGTAAGCCAAAGTGGTAATAAAAACTATACAAACCTAATCAATCCACAACATAGATATATGGATTTCATGCTAAAAAACAATGGCAAATACAAAAGGGTTTTAGACTTTTAGAAACATAAGTGTTGACTAAGAAAAACAAAACAGAACGTTGTAAATTAGAAAGACACTAACCCACCCAGGTCAGCCAATAACACATTAGCTCCACTTACCGCTGCCCCTTAACTACATCCTGTTTAATATTATCAGTTTCCAATATACTATATTAACATGATTTACAAAATTAACTAAATGATTTCATTATGATACTAGTATTTAAGTTTTATGTAGTTTCTATTATGTAAAAAGATTAAAAGATTAGAGAGTTAAGATTGCATCAAGTAGTCGAAGCTATCTTACCTACAAGAACAGTAGTATGATAGCATTTTTTCCGACTACATGTTTAAGGAGCTTTGATTTGTAAAAAGGTTAGACCAGACATGATCCACCACGCGTATACGCCATATCACATGCCCAAGACCACACACCAAGACCCCTCATTTTGCACTCGTTCGGTGGTGGAGACCACTGAATAATTTGTGAGGTATGTTTGCATAATGTGAGTTATTTTCATATTTTTAGTTTGGTGGTGGGTTTAGTGATATGCTGAATGATGATGTGGCGCTAATGTATAGGTGGCGCGCTTGGTGACCATAGCGTCGATTGTCATTTCTTTTTGAATTACCTATGCCGAGTATTTAAAAATGACTAACATGTCATTTAGTTATCGACCTTTACTTTTCTTCTTGGGGACCTCATGTTGCACTCTTTGTTTATGTACATTTTTATTCTCTTATTCTCGTTGTTAATTTTTTTTAAAGATGTGTTTTATAGTATTCGATGTCAATATCGACCCACTTACATTCTTTTTAAATTTAAAAATACGACTAATTCGTTGTTAAGTTGTCTTATCCATATTATTCAAACATGTGTCTATAACTTTAACGTTGATGGTAGTGCTTATTGCTTAATGACACCTATGATCAAGACAATGATTAACCATAATGACTTTAGTGGAGAATAATCGTGCAATCTGTTAAACAACTTTACAAATTTGTCTCGTAAAACATCATTATTCAAATTGGATAAACTATGGTCAAATTATTCTTTTGGATAAACAGTGTTAAATGCACTTTATCGTACGGTAGAATTGAGTGAGAATAATACTTAAAATGAGAATGGCGCAAGTAATTTTAGCCGCATTCTTTAAACTAGTTGGTTACCCGCGCATAGCGGCGGCAATAAAAAATTTACTAACTCAACTTTTTACGTAATTTCCTACCCGCTTAGTAATTTCGTTTCACAAATGTATGTGTTCGTTGGGGTTTCCCGTAACTTTCCCGCAACACCATATTAACATCATCATTCTCGCATGTAAAAAGACAACACTCTCTCCGAAAGTATATAGTTTTAACGTATCAAGTTTATATTTAATTAAGATTAAAATTGTAAAAAAATATAAATCAACATAAAATAAACTCATTAAAATGTAAAAAAAAAATTATAAAAATATATCAAAATGAATGTTGAATTAAAGAGCATAAAATTTTAAAAAATATGATGAAATTAGATCAAAATAAAATTAAATAGATAAAAAGATATTTCAATTTGAAAATAAATGTGATTTGACACATGACACTTTATGATGTGATTCTCAAAAATAAAATGGATGGTTAAGATTGCACCTCCTTATCTTAATTTTTAATGTTCCCGTATATAATATAATAGTACAGATGAATTTTGTGTGAAACCTCCATTTATCATGAATTCCAGATCCATCTTATTCATCTATGAGGATCATGTCATTTTATCCATCTTATTTTATGATGATCACTCAAACACTTGAGGAAGAAGATGTGGAATCAAGGTACCAACATTTTTATACAAAATTCAATCTTAACCTTTTTTTAGTTTTTAACATTGATTTTTTATATGGGTACAGGGGCTTTTTCTTCTAATTCCGGTTTGGTAACTTGCATTCAAGAAATAGGTGTGATGTTTTACCTTTTTCAGGTTTGCTTTCCTTTACTATTGTCACTACGGTACTGTAAATCTCCAAGTTGTTTTCCAGTTTCATAACAAATGGAATACAACATTTTTATTTGATGTAGATTTTACTATTTTGATTTTTTTGGTAGTGATTTTAAGATGCCCACATTGTGTTTGATAAAATGTCAAGAGCTGATGTTTTTAGATTAAGTAAAAGATTTTATGTACCATGAGGCCTTTGATTTTTCTATTAGGCCATACGTGCTGTTCATATGTTTTTTTCGAGCTAATTATTTTGTCACTGGATTGGATTTCTCTTGCTTATGGCTGTTGCTCTCCCTTAATATCTACATTTATCAGCTTTTCATATTATCATATGTTTTGAAAATCTAAAATTTTAATGTGGTTACTAATTTTTATTCAGCCACTCATATAATGTAAGTTCTCGCTGTTTGTAATAGTTTTTCATGGCTATCTGTTGTAGATGTTGCTAATTGGAGCCCTTTCATGGTAATTCAGGGGATGCCGCCGTTGTGCATGATGAAATGTCGTTCATCAATGAAAATAGCCAGGTACGTGTTTTGAGCTTCAGTTTACACATTTTCACTTATTTTTTTTATGAGTATGAGTTGGATCATTAGATGGGTTTAGGTTTTACCGTGTTTAGTTTTTTAAATGGCAAATTAAGTGTCTCGAAGTTATTACATCATGTCTTGGAAGTCAGCGTTGTTATATACACATATGGTTATCCGGAATTGAGTAAATTGCGAAAATTTATTTCTTTTAGATTCTAAATGTACGAGTAAACTGTGAAGGGACTTGCTAATAAGATATGACTTCATGGTTGACGATAAAGTGTATGCATACTGATAGAAAGCGTTACATACTGATAGAAATGGTCGCATTCTGCTAAAAAGTTATTTCATGCTGATAATATTTTATGGATGCTAAGAAATGGTTGCTGATAAGAAGTATTTGATTGCTGGAAAAAGGGTTTTTTCATGCTCATAAGAACTTTGTTTTCTGATTATGGGTTTTGGGTGAACATATTAGGGCTCTTGGAGACGCAACCGATGGTGGTCGGAGCAGCAACCAGTCGTCTTAGATTACGATCATATGGGTCTCAGGTAATAAGTACAGTCGATTTCTCAATTTTATTATCTTTTATCTTATGAATATAAATGATTTTTGATAGTCAATTTTAGGGTATTTAATATGATTTGGGTATTTGTTGATATTTTGTGTTTTTTTATATTTTGTGTATAAGGGCTTTGTTGCTGCTTGAAACCTCTTAAGAAATAGTTCGGCTTATATAAGTGTATTATGTCACAAAAAGCGACATAAAACATAAGACGAAAAGTTCCAAAATAAGCTACAAAAACTGAGGTTATGAAACATAAGCCCAAATTTAAATAAGCCATAAGCCGGCTATATAAGTCGAAACAAAAACCCTGTTAATATTTTTTATAACATGTAATTATCAATTCATTTGTTATTGATTCATACCATCCATGAGCTGTTTGGCTTAGCTTATTTAAATGCTTATCTTTTTTTGCCAAAAAAGGACATGTATAACGTGGTTTTGCAAGAAAATAAATGCATTTTTTTCCTTTTGAATGTGCACTTTGTTAAAAAATTTAATGTAGCATTATAAGATCATTAGATCAGTCTTATACTAAAGTTTACTTTATGTGCTGCTTCTGAATTCTCAGCTCAACATGTATTTGTCTTTGTGGAAATTTTTTTCTAGATTACAAGTCAGTTGCGCATTATCTCATTCAAACCTGTCGGGCTGACCCGAACTCAGAGAAGAACGAGAAGACAGGGTTACAAACTAAAAGGTCACTAGCCAGGTTGAGATTCATCTCCAACGATCGCCGTTGCTGTATTTGTAAAAAACGAGTCTCAAATCATCTTCGTTAGCAAGGTCTAATAATTTCTTCTTATTTTTTTATTATTATTTGATTTATTGATCTGATTACTGTACCGTTGTTTTTGTTACATGCTTATGGTTGTTGATTGTAGTTTACTTAGTGTAATAACCGTTCCGTTACCGATTCAACCTGTTATCGAGAGTGTATATAAGCCGAGCTCCTAACGCAGTATAACGGCTTAAAATGTTGGTATGCTTATTGTGTTAACTATGGAGTACTTGCAAGTGAGTTTACAAAACGTATAACGAGCCGAACGTGAGCTTTTATATTAACTTATATAATATGCATTTACTAATTTCAACTGTTATTTGTGATTAAAATAAGTTGCTGTATTTGTAAAACTAAATCATCTATCATCTTCGTTACTAAGGTCTAATAATTTCTTTGATTAATTCATTGATTTATTGATCTGTTGATTGTACGGTTATTTTTGTTACATGCATACGGTTGTCGATTGTAGTTTAGTTAGTGTAGTATCTGTTAGGATAAGGATTCGACCTTTTATAGCTTTGGGTTTATAACTGCTCGAATCAAGAGCTTACGAAACGAGCTTAAAATTTTTAACGACACTATAAGTGCTTCACGGAGCCTTGAGTAATGTGTATTAGCTGATTTAAATTGTTATTTGTTCTTACATGCATCTGTTTGTTAGTTAATCGGTTAATGTAGTATCCGTTACTCTAATGATTTGAGGTTTTTATAAAACGAGCTCGAATCAAGAGTTTGATAAACTAGCCAAGCGTTACATGCATCTGTTTGTTGAATGTTATTGTTACATGCATCTGGTTTTTGTTTGTTTAGTTAGTGTAATAACACTTTGGTTTCATGATGAAAAAAACAAGGTTGAGATTTATAATGAGCCGATTTTAAGCTTACAAGGGATCGCCCAAGCTTTCATCGAGTTTTTTTAGCCTATATAGCGGGTGTTTGGGATTGCTTAATAAGCACTTATAGGCTGCTTAGTAATAAGCATTTCAAAAATAATTTTTGGGTTTGATTGTTCTATAAAAACTATGCAATAATAATTTTCTTAGGAATTCAGTCTAATCGATATTTGATGGGTTTGCATAGATATGCCCAACCTGCTTATTTTGAAATTTACTGATCCAAAGTAAGCAGATAAGCATAAGTAGTTTGGATGATCTAAACACTTCAAGCTTCTTTTGTGCTTAAAAGTAATCATTGAAGCAGGAAAACAGAAGTAATCGCAGACACCCTGTCACTTCTTAAACTCTTTTCATGCTTATTGAGTTATCTGAGTACAAAGCTGTTCTAACTTCTTATGCTTATTGCATAATGATATACTGTTCGAGTGATTATCTGTTAATTTGTGAACACTTTTTGGATATGTGATCATTTCAGGCAACTGATGATCGGTACATATGATTGTGGATGTTTTGCAGGCTTTAGGGGACTACACTAAGAATATTAATGACTTTACTGTGTTCCCTGTGGAAGATAAGGACGGTCGATCTGGACAGTATTGGTATCATGAAGATACACAGTATTGGAACAGTATAAGATGATCAAGGCAATGTGTAGGCTTTCATGTAGTGTATGTGACAAGGTGGGCGATACCTTATTACTAGGATAGTACGACGTCTGATAGTTGTAGAAAGTATATAAGACTGCAGTTTTGGTTATGGGCAGGTGGTTCACGGAGCAGGTCAGGGTAATGAAAAAGGGGGAATGGATGCTATCAAATTATAAAGCGGCACACCGTCAAGAATTTTAGCTGCAAAACAGCCGTCAAGGTACATTTTAATTATTGAGCAACCCCCTCATCAAGGTTATATTATCTATCTATCTACTGTGATAAGAAAGCGTTCTTAGTTCTGTTCAATAGAACGTGTACATTTGAGTCATGTTATAACCAGAAAACCGGCTGTTAAAAATGTGTATCTTTATATAGAGTTAAGATCAACATAGACCCATTATTTGTCATAGATCCAATGAACCAATCCTAGCCACTTATTTTTTCATCAAAAA
>BQNB010073509.1:0-32093 GCA_026074375.1 Tanacetum coccineum
GTCCAGGTTAAATTTCCTATTAACTCAAAATATTTTATTTTGAACGTTTACATACTTGATTTAACCTAAACCGAGAAGTTATCCCGCGTATAACGAAAAACGTCTTCGGACGCACACCGACTCTAGACTAAGTTTAGTCTACATTATTTAAACATATTAAAAATCTCATGAGCATTATTTTTACAAGCCACATACATTGGGTTTTACCACTTTTTACGAAAGTCGTTTAAACTTGCACTATATTGCGCGCATGCATGCACAACTTTTGTAAATACCCTCACCACCTTTGAACTAACACCTCAAATACTTATACTCTATCAAAATAAATGTTTTCCCTTCCCAAATAATACAAAAATCAGCCCCCCTTTATATATTTTACACAAAATACCACAAAACAAATACTACACTTTATCATTTATGGGAAAAATTCTTACAAGCTCTTGCTAACTGTCTACACTAGCTTTTTTCTTCCTTGCTTGTTCTTCTAATCCCACGCCACCCTACATCCCCCTCCCTTACCTTCATTAATTAACTTATCTTCTTGTCTCCTAGATATTTCTTTAGGCTTGCACTTCCATTTCTTATATAGATAACATATCATTTCACTTCACATTTACCACATTCAAACACACATCTTTCTCTCTTCTCTCTACTATAAAAATGCAACAGCAACATCAACATAAGATCAAGATTTTTCAATCTTAGTTAGTATTTTACAATAAGGTTTAAGGATTTGATTTAGGGCTTAGAACTTGATTATCTAGGGTTTTCATTAGTATTTTAGGTTTATTTATTCACTTGTTCATCCACAATCATCCACTTCATTGTAATTATCATATTTTCATGTTTCAAACACTTTAAACATCTCATATATGATTCATATCACCTATATATGCTTCTTGTATAAAAAGAATGGACTTAAAACTTGTTTTACAAACCCTAAACTAGTGTTCTTTAAAGATAGATTAGTGAGGTAGTGTGATGGTGGAGATGAGATTAGGTTGGTTATGAGATGGATTATTTGTTTGAATTAGTAGTGAAATGAATAGGTTTAATTAGAGCGATTGGAAGGTTGTATGTTGTTTTTGACACTTTTCGAGAAAGTATAATGGTACCCAACAGCCCTATGTTATATGGTCTCTTAAAAATGTTTTAAGTTAAATAACTCTAAGTGTATGGCTAAGTACATGTTATCTACATCGATTTTGATATAAAGTACTCGAAAACCGAATTATAACAAAAGTTATGGCCGTTTTAAATTTCGAAACATAAAAACTTTGATAGCGTGATAACATCACATTATTAATACTTTTTTGGTGGCAAAATACCACCCTTATATTATCTGCAAATGTTTCACTAACACTCGAAAACGAAATATTTTCCATCATTTTGTAGTTTTCAGGTGAAATACAGGAAAGTGACAAGAAACAAGAGAAAAATTACTCAAATTGTAAATATTTGAAGAATGTTACGGTGTAACACTTAGAAAATGGGTGTACACGCGTAAACTATATATGCAAGTAGCGAAGATCAAGGAAACGTTACGGCGTAACACCATATCTAGTTACGCCGTAACCATATATTTGGAAGGAAATATTGTCAAAGTTAGAGTTACTGCGTAACACCTTATCTAGTTACGCCGTAACCAGGAAGATCCACAAATATGTAATGACGATCACGTACTTATGGACATTATTTGAAGGTTACGGCGTAACACCATATCTGGTTACGCCATAACAAATTGTTTAAATATGGAATGCCGTGTGTATGGTTACGGCGTAACACATTTATAAGTTACGCCGTAACAGGTTCGATACCTATAAATAGAGGCCTCATCTAAGCTATTCCGACATCACTTCCTCCACAGCCAATTGGAGAGGCGACAAAGGCTTCCATCCTTCGAAGAATTTTACCTCGAGTCCAAGGTAGATCACACTTTACTTACTTTTTGTATTTAATCGTTCAAATACGAATACTGTAAGAATTATGAGTTTTCAATCTATGATTTCTTCTATTTCTTGCTGTGTTTATGTTACTATGAGCGGCTAAGCACTTAAAGTGATGGCCTAGTTATGTAGTTACTTTTGTTATGATTGTTTCCTATTATATTATGGTTTCGTTAGATATTCCTTGACTATCGTGTAACCGTGGGTTTTGGTAGTACAGGTGGTTTGGACCTAGCTTGCCCCATTATTAGATTATCTAGTCAATATGGGATCTAATGGGTACTAGAGAGGATCACTAACTCCTTACCTAGTGTAGGAACTAACCGGTCACCGCACTTATCACTTAATATGCTTAAAAAGTACAGGAACTCTTTCAGAGAGGCTTAATAATCTTTATAGGTTATTAGATATGTTTTGGGAATAGTTGGGATTAATCACTGCAACCTAGATAACCTACCTCCTAGATGATTTGGGACTGATTCAGAATCGCTGAGAGTATATGATAGACTATATATGCATATTCAAGTCTATCGACCTTAGAAACCACTAATGAAACCATAGTTTAACATTGCACAGGAAAACATTTTCATAACAATAGTAATGAAGTAACTAGGTTAGCACGTTATCTCTCTTGATATCTCCAACTCATTTAATTTTCAGTTATTTATTTTATTGTTATTTATTTTAAATCAACTCAAACCATTTTCAAAACGTGACATTTCAAATTAAAACTAATTACAACTTAGCTCTTGGGACGACCTCAGATTTACCATTCTATACTACCCACGGTCGGGTTCTCTGCCCGTTAGTGCGTTGTCAAGTAGATCGAGTTTTATAAATTTAAAACTTGGTAAAAATATATTTTAAAATAAAATACGCATCAAGTTTTTGGCGCCGCTGCCGGGGAGCTAAAAATTAAAATTAATTTGATTATTTCATTATTTCTCTTCTTTTTCTAAACTCTATATCTGCAGGAACTATTACAGGAGTAGACGTCGATACTCCCACCATGGAACAATACTTAGCATTGTCACGAGAAAACCAGGCACCGAGCGTGGTTAAACCCGAAATCGAAGGCAATGTCAATTTCGAAATCAAGAGTCAATTAATGCCCGAATTAAGGGAAGTCACTTTCTCCAGGAACAAAGACGAGGATGCTTACGATTACAATGATCGGGTCCTCAGCATCGTTGGCTTAATCAATATTCCCGGAGTCTCTAAAGACGCATTCATGCTCTGATTTTTTCCCTTTACTCTTACCGGATCTGCAAAAAGATGGGTGGACAGACTAGCCCCATGAACTATCAATACTTGGGATCTCCTCAAAAAGGCCTTTATCCAAAGGTATTGCCCACCTTCCATGATAGCGAAGCAACTTGAAGATATTCACAACTTCAAGCAAGAAGGAGACGAGTCATTATACCAGGCCTGGGAGCGGTATAATGACCTGCTATACAAGTGCCCTACCCACGACATTAATATTTATCAAAAGGTAAATATCTTTTATAAGGGTTTGAGCACTATGAACTGTCAACTGCTTGATTCGCAGTGACCTATCCCTGGGATGAGACCAACCCAAGCTCTTACAACAATTCAGACCATGGCCGATCATTCTAAAAAATGGCACAACGGAACGACAAGTAGGAGTATTGGAAGCAGTAGTAGCAATGATGGACTAGCTGCTTTGGTAAATAAGTTGGAAAACTTGGGACGAGACACGAAGAAGCTAAAAAAAAGTGTTCATCCAATCCAGGTTAGATGCCAAATTTGCGAAGGAACTCACCTCAACAAGGATTGTCCCCTCAATGAGGAAGTTAAACAAGTTGAAGAGGTCAGATATGGAGAATTTGGACGAACATCATCATTCTCTCATTAAACGAAGATCAGATATCTAAAGAACTTATTAGAACAATAGTACACGGAACACTTAAGCAAATACAAAAGGCAAATATGAAATTAAAGCAATTTCTAAAAAGCTAAAACAAAAATTTAAGCAAAAATTGAAAATGAGAAGTACCTTTGGTCATTTGTGCATTCGTTTAAACAGAGGACTAAAAAGCTCATAAAGTAATCAGAGCTTCATCTACCAAGCTCATCGACTTTTCATAAGTCTTGTAAAGTCCCAATAAGCCCTTCGCATATTGGCTTTATTGCAACACTTATATCATCAGATTCTAAACGCGCCATCATAATCAATAATCACACACAATCTCCAAACATACGCGACACGAACATGTGAACTACTTATCTAAAGGCGTGTGTAATTTTATAAGTGAACCAAAACCTTAGCCAGATGTACTACTAAGCTTCACAAAAAAGAAACCAAACTAAATTCAATACACTAGCGAAAACTAATAAGGATTCAAATACATCTCACATATTCGAAACAATTGTTAAGCTGAATTAAGCATAAAAGTAAAAACTGAATTAGAAACAAAATTTAAAGAAACTGATATTTCATTAATAAAGGATTACATGGTACTGAAAATGAAAATTTCAATTATGTAAAGACAATAAGCTGGAAAATATAATGAAAATAACACAAAGGGAATACTCAAAACTACACTAAGCTAGATAAAAAAAGAATGCCTCTGTGTGCAGTTTAAGCCTCTATTTATAGCCTGAAGAAGAAGGTTCTAGGAGCATAGGCGCGTCCCATTCCATCAATCCTATCCCTATCATTGTAACAACCTTCCATCCATTGCTTTGAGCCCCCTCCTTTTAAAGGATTCAACCTCCACGGTTAATCAACCAAATAGGACACCTTGGGATTGCCAAGGTGTCAGATATTGACGCTCAACACTTGCCCACATTGTCTTCAAGAAGGAATCGTACGTTGGCCTGACTTTTATTCTTATCATTGTAAAAATTGAGAAGATGCAATGAACAGTAAAACTCTAATCTATCTTTTATAATCGATGACCAGCTTAAGTGACTTACTTGGACTAGTGTATGGATTAGTTTATTTTTTTATTGGGGGCCCCCTTGGTATGGGGTGCCTAACTTAGGTTTATTTATTTATGGATTATGGATTGGACTTCGATTCATTATTTCAAGGTTTTATGGGCTGACCCTGCCCAATAAATAGCTACGGGTTGGCCCATTAACAATGAATACACTTTCGGCTTTGGTTTTCCACGCTCTTTACATTCCCGTGCTCGGTTTTGTCCGTTTTGACTTTATTATTGTCCTTTTGTGAATATCCGTTACCTGCACAATACAATAAACAAAACAAACAAATACAATATATTTATATCTATTTTTTGGTCTTTTAAGCTCGTTTTAATAAGAAAAATTGATATCTGATTAAACACATTGCTAAAATGTCTCATACTAAGTTATTGTTATGTCCTCACGCAATGTCATAAATACACGTATAGAAAACCAAAAATTTCAACCCCCTTAGACTAATTACCTCGAAAAGTAGCTAAGTGTTCATCTAAGGAGATTAAAAAATCACTAGTTTTGAAAACGCCCCGTTTTACCATTTATACATATATAAATACATTTTTTTCACAAGTGACAACATGCTTGATTATCATTAGTATAACACTTAAGATCACGGAACAAGAAACACTTATAAATAGCGACCAAAAGGATAAATTCATCGTCCTTGATTTTTCATCCGCCCCAAACCAAGCTTAAAAACGAAATCATTGTTAAATACAAGTTAAGATGCTAACACTACTCATAGATGCCAATTGTGTACGCAAAGCTACTTTCCGCTCCCTTATTCCTAAATCCTTTAAGAATTTTATTTTTATTATTGGCGACCATTAAATTATGTCCTTATTCATATAAAGTAAACCCGGTTTAGATCATAATTAGTTTGAAATTCTTTCCTAAAGAGACGATATGGTGAGAATAAGGTCCACATTAAGGTTCTAATTTCGCATGATTTAGGGGTTATCCTTTTTATTTCATCCGAAACAACACAACTACGAGTCGAGAGACGGAGGCTTTATTTAGATAACCCCGGAGTCGAAATTTAGTTTTATTATTATTATTGCAACATTATTAATTCCCCCGGTCCTTTAAACAACTGTCACATCGGTATGCGAGCCGACCGTGATCCAGGAGTCGTATTTCGACCAGAAGATCCTCGACCTTTTTTAAAACTGTGACATAGGTATGCGAGCCGACAATGATCTAGTAAACTTTTATCAGTCTCGGATTTATTATTATTTTTATTACCTCCACCCTTTAAACGACTGTCACATCGGTATGCGAGCCGACCATGATCCAGAAGTCTTATTTCGACTGTCACATTGGTATTTTAAATACTTTAGGAAAGTATTATAGGAAAATAAATCCACAAAAATAAATCGAGAAAAATAAAATATTTTTGTATTTTATAGTTTTCTATAAAACAAAATGAAAAATAATAAATAAATGTAAAATACATATTCACAAAAAACGATAACTTCATGGGGAATGATCTTCAATGCACTAATCTTCACACCTCAACACGATAATCGTAACACACTTCCCCGGCAACGGCGCCAAAAATTGATTCAACAATTATAGTATAGTAAATAATATATAGTAAAAGTAAATCGGCAAATTACTCATGTGAAAGAATAATAAGCTATCACTAATAAAATATATTTCCGAAAAGTATCGATTAGCAAATTACCATTAGGAAAGGATAAAGATCAAATCGTTCCCGAGTCGTTTTCCCAACGAAGTGTGAATTGAAAATCTTGTTTCGGTTCGTGATTGCGTGCTTGAATAATCGATATTTTGGATTTTGAATTCTAAATCTAATAACGCAAAGGGAAAGCATATAAAGGCACGATAAACTAAGAATTAAGGCAGTTTAAAATTCTAACGACATTTAAATACTTAACGATTAATTAACGACTAACGGACTAACGGATAAACAAAAATTATCAAAATAAACTCTAAAAACTTAAAATGCAAATTTCTTAAACTAAAATGATAAAATTATTTTTTAGAATCAGAAAATATACTTTTTTTGTATTTTTATTATTTTTAAAACTAATTTTAAAGCTTTTTTAAACAAAAAATTCAATTAAAAATATTAAATGAAGACTAAAAATTATGAAAAAACTTAGAAAAATTATGTTCAATCCCCAAATCCTCAAACTTTTATTACTTTTCGTTTATAATCCATAAACCTTTTTTATCACTACAACTATCTGCTGCTATAAAATCCTGTTGCATGTGAAGTATTATTGCTATAGTTGAATAATCACATGTTACAACCGTTTGCCATTAAATTTTCATCTTTTCAACGTTCTATTTTGAACGTGACACGAAACACTTCCCACAATATCGAATATCGTTAATTATGTGACACTAGAAATGTCCGGTACTATGCATGGGTACTCGTGTAGTTATGTGTCTAATAGATGTGGAAGTAAGTTATTGTTTTGTGAAGAAGTGAGTATGTCTCCAACAACACATCTATATTTTATATTAAAAGATACAGCCCCTAAATTTATTGGGGCAGTATCCATTAAATGTTCGGCTAAATTTTCAAGAAAAGGATACCAACAATCATGGGAGTTATAGCCTTCCTGCAATTACAACCCCATAACCCTCGAGAATGCCAACGATCATTGGGTTAAGATGAAGAAGATCAATCTCAGATTTGCCACTTCTTGCACTTATAATTAAACACACACATATCGATTTCCAGCTGTGTGTGGATTTTGAGGTAAGACTTCTTCCTATAAACTTTGTGTGGGTTTTAATGTTTTTGATTTTGAAATTAGGGTTTATGTGAGAATTAGGGCTTTTGTTAGTTTTATTCATAAGCCTTTTTAGTTAATGTTCTTTTTTCATTCTTTTATCTTAAGATACTAAACATGTTGCTGAATATGCATGTTATGTGGAAATTACATACTATGTTATAGTCATTTGTCATGTTACAAGCTTTATCTTACACACAGAATACTAATAATCTGTTCCAAATAATGAAGTTGTTGACCACTCCAAATGGGTGCCCCAAAAATGGGTGGCTTATTCCTAGAGGAAATATCGACCGTTACATATAATTAGACTATTTGATTATCTATAAAATAATGTATGCAATTGATATATATCATCGGTGCGTTTTCTCATTTTCTAAAGAATGAAAGTTGACGAAGATGTCGCATACTTTGAAACTGGGATCAAGCTGAGTTAGCCTTACCATTATTCTTTTTTGATATTTTTTAATGCTCTGATTCGCATTTTCTTGGTTAAATTTATTTTTATGGTTGGGCCACAAAAGAAAATGATCTTTTGTTTATAAAGGTATTGTGTTGCTGCGATTGAATGGATACAGGATTTGTTTCCAACACGTGATCTTTTGATTTATAAAGGTACCCTGTTGCTGATTGAATGGATATAGGATTTGTTTCTAACAGGAGGGAACTAAATGTGGGACGAGCAATGATTAAAACTACTTGAATAAAGCAAAGTAAGTCCACTGTTCTCTATAAACGTCGTCTCTACTACTAGCTTCAATGCAAACTGTTTTCTCATCACCATTTCTAGCTTGGGAAAGCCACAAATACCATAATACCCCTTCTTTGAGCTTACAAGTGTACGATTGTTTATATAAGGGCAATGTTCTTTATTATTTTTGAGATAAATAGTGGGTTCATAGTTTTCGGTCTATATTTTTCATCACACCTAACAAGTGTTGTATACAATCGGGATCATTCGTTGAATTAAGGACGTCTATTGGAACTCAAAGGGTCGAAGAGCTTGCTGTCAAGCAATCTACACAGTTGATTCCCACGGCACTTTTCATACCAAAAGCTTTGGTAAGATTTTTTATTCCTTATTATAATTTAAAAACCCTCATACAACTAAAGTATAAGAATTTGAGGTGTGATTAAGTTTGTGGATTAATAGAGTATATTTTTTGTATTGCAGAATACCAAAAGGAACGTTTGGGCTTAGACGATTATATCCCGCCATATGTCAATCCAATGGTCGTATCATACTCAACGGTGTAAATTATGCTTCAGCGGCAACAATTGGTACACTTTATGTGCTTTATCAGTAAAAGTAACTTTTAGTATTTCTAAAATCATTTATAATCGTTAATACATTAACAGATTTTAGTGAACCAGAATAGAAATTGAGTTATTGCTCTGACCTACAATGCAATTACATTCATGTCTAAGTGTTCTATTAGCAAAGTTGCGCCTGAACTTTGTAGTTTTTGAAGGAAACCTTGGTATCAAACGTTTGATTACGAAGTGTATATTGATTTTAACTACCAGATGTGCCTTCTCCTGTAGCCGCATTTCATCGAATTAAGAAGATGAAACTGGTGGTTTAGGACACACGCAGTAATTACCTAGAATTAGTAGATTTAGTAACATGAGAGTGTTTCATTGTTAGGATGCAGCTTTGGGACATTTTATTCTACTTTTGCATGGTGCATAAGCTGAACAATATTGGCTCTTTCGGTGTATTTACTTCCAGTTTCATGGGAAACTCATAACCTCTGTTCATGGAAATGATATGATACCCTAGAGGCAAAAAATCTGTATCAGTCAAGTACAATATGCCATTCTTTTACAACTACGTCTCTTTTAAAACCCTTAGAAGCATAAAATACAGCTGAAGCTCTAATTTGGCTTTAACTTCCTAACTTTAGCTCCTTTATGTAATCAGGACGATACTGAGGTAATAATTCTCAATATGAGGTACCTATGGGAACTGCTCCTAATTTAGTATACTTCTTTGCTAATAAATAGGTGCAATACACAGAGAATAAAGAATGTTGAAAAAGAATGATGACGCTCCCATAGGTAAATCAAAACAATTTATTAGAATCATTTTCATAATTTAACTCCCAAGTTAGATCCCCCTGCTGGATTTCCGTTATCTGCTTCTTTAAGATAAATTTTTTTCATGAATTAGGAGAAGGAATGTATTGCATCAAATCAATTAGCTTATGTTGCTTATTTGTTTGTTAAGGATATCAACTTCTGGGTACTTATTAATTTAAAATTCAACAGATGTATAGTATGTGAGACCTGGTGCTACGCCTATACCTGGAGCAGCTCCCCAAGCAACTGAAGGATCCTCGGGCCAAGTTCGACCACCTGCAACTATGCCACCTTTTGTTGTTCGTGGTCCAGGTGATTGGCGGCCAGGAGCCATTGCGGAGAGAATTTTTTAATCGGGTCAAGATGTCCGGTTGGGGAACCGAGCTCCAACGAGGACATACTGCACCCCTCCTTCACACAAGTAAATATCATATCAAAATGCTATTCTTAATTTCTTTATATTTGCTTTTATATTGTGCGGTTCTTTAATTTTTTTTTGCTACAAAGTTTGTTTGGTTAACAAATCTTCTTACACTTAAGTTTCTATCTTTCTTATGTGCTTCAGATACCATTATCCTTAAGACATTATTGTGGACGCATTGCAGAAAACTAACTTTATATTATAAAACAATGAATCAATATCAAATCTGGATCTGAAGATAAAAATAATTACTGTGTTTTGTATGTTCCTATGTGTCTCATACCTGCAACCGTTAACATTTCCTTAAGCAAATGCCTTACTATATCTCCTAGCGCTTTTTTGTGTGTTTTATCTTTTATATACATAAACATATTGCTTGGACATTCAGGCACTAACTTTTTTAAATAATGATGTTGTAGAGCACTAGGTATTGATATGTCAGATATTATCCATAATATATCTCAAGCGCCGGGGATCAGCTAGAGCCCAATATGCTCCCTTCACAATTCAGTATCTCAATCAAACCTCACAAAAATCGTAAGCCAAAGAACAATATATGCAACTGTGGCAAAACGCACGGAACCAGCGAACCTGCACAAGAAACAAACCAAACCAACACGCACAACTATTACACACAACCCGTGTGCATCGCACGGGTCTACATGCCTCGTGACTTTAGTGAGTTAGGTTTGTATTTCTTGTACACTTCATAATTCTTGTAGAATGGTTTTATGCTTTGGTTTGTTTCTGTGATCACAAGGGATAAAGAGCTTGCGGGAAGATGGAGATAATCTAATAGATTTCCGCCTAATTTCAAATCTTGAAGCAATGCTCTGGGAGTTTCTTGTCTTAATTCTACTCTTTTTTTATTATTTTCATTTCTTTAATGTACAATAGGGACATTGTACAAATCAAGTGGGGAGATGGGAGTAGAATTAATACTTAACGTATGTTTTGCCTTCGATTTTTTAGTTTTCTTTTAAAATTATGCCAATTTAAAAAATTTTGACAATTTTTTCTTAAATAAACTAGAATTAATCTTTGTCGTATGCACATTACCCTTTATTACTATTTGGTGAGATTTAAGCCTAATATTCCGTTTCCACCATATTACTAAAAAATCCACCAAAATATTGAGTGTGCCGGTAGTATTATTGACTTTAGAACTTGGCATGTACAGCAGGAATAGATAGTTTAAGAAGGCAACACTTAATAAATCACCCAAATAGCCTATATGTGTGCGTTTATCGACTTTTTACACCGACTTGTCGACCTCCCGTGATAAACCCTTATGTTGCACTCATTATTAGTGCAAGATACCCCTAGATCACCCATGTTGAGCCAATCTATGTTTTCAACCTACTCTATATGTTTCGTTACACCATTTCATCTTAGCCTACCATGTAGTCTTTATTTATTTATTTTTTTGAAATCTATGGCTACTTAAGTCCATGGTTCGGGGGAATGGGAACGAGAATTATCTGCTTTCGTAGAAGACCAATCAGTTATGATCTATAAAGACCCCCCTGTATCACCACTTTCAACATTGTTTATCTCAAGTAGGGGGATGTACGTGTAATATCGAATGTTGCAGGAGAAAAATTAAAGATATAAACTCTTGTAGCATTTGCATATTTAACATGAAGAAAATAGTGTGCAACAAAAAGGCCACCCATGTGCTAAAAATGTAAAGATGGTGCAAAATAAAAAAGTAAAAAAATGGAGCTAGTAGCCTATAATTGCACCAAAACATCTCTGTAAAATGGAGCTAGTGGTCCATTATTACACCAAAACTCATAAAGAATGGAGATAGTAGCCCATTATTGAAGATCAGATTTTTAGACTTTGACTCTTAGACCCATGGATAGACACTAGCTAGTTATGACAACCTTAGATTACTTTAGACTATTTGTTTTGTGTTTTTACATTATCAACCATTAAATATGTATCCCATGTCTATCCAAAAACTTAATCACCCTTTAAACCATAATACCCTTGTTGCCTTTGAGAATTATTTACAGCTTTGTGTACTTTCCAAGCTTATGATAGAATACATGCTATAACTGTGCAATTGAGCGATCACCCCGAAAATGAAACACTTAGACTAGTGAAGAGCTGAGTGACTTTTTATCCCCTTTTTGTGAGGTGTTCGCCTTTGATGTTTTTTAGCATAAGAGTTTTATAAATTCATTTCTTGAAGTTATTTTTGAGAAATCTTTTTATGAAATGTTTTAACAGGTTTTATTTGAGGGCAAGCAGAAGTCAAGTGGGGGGATATTTGATAACATCAAATATTTAATACTTTTTGGTGGCAAAATACCCCATAAAATACCTGCAAATGTCTCATTAACACTCGAAAACGAGACATTTTCTATTGTTTTGTAGTTTTTAGGAGAAATGCAGGAAAGTGACAAGAAACAAGGGAAAAAAGACTTAAAGTGTAAATTCCGAAGAATGTTACGGCGTAACACCAAAAATGGTTAAGCCGTAACATAAATTAAACAAGTACGAAGATCAAGGAAGACTTTACGGTGTAACACTATATCTAGTTACGTCGTAACCCTATATTTGGAAGGAAATCTCATCAAAGTTATAGTTACGGCGTAACACCTTATCCAGTTACGATGTAACCATAAAGATCCACAAATATGGAATGAAGATCACGTACATATGGAAGTTATATGAAGGTTACGACGTAACACCATATTTGGTTACGCCGTAACAACTGCTTAATTATGAAATGCCATGTAAGTTGGTTACGGCGTAACACCTTTATTGGTTATGCCGTAACAGGTACGATAACTATAAATAGAGGCCTCATTTAAGCTATTACGATATCACTTCCTCCACAACCAATTGGAGAAGCGACAAAGGCTTCCAACCTTCGAAGAATTCCACTTGGAGTCCAAGGGGGATCATACTTTACTTACTTTTTGTATTTAATCGTTTAAATTACGAATCTTGTAAGAATTATGAGTTTTCAATATTTCTTCTATCTCGTACTGTGTTTCCATTACCATGAGCGGCTAAGCACTTAAAGTGCTGGCCTAGTTGTAAATTTACTTTTGTTATGATTGTTTCTTGTTAAATTATGGTTTCATTAGATATTCCTTGACGATCGTATAACCCTGGGTTTTGGTAGTACGGGTGGTTTGGACCTAGCTTTCCCCATTAATAGATTACCTTGTCATGATAGGATCCAATGGGTACTAAGGAGGATCACTAACTCTTTACCTGGTGTAGGAACTGACCGATCACCGCATAAATTACTCGATACTTAAAAAGCACATGAACTCTTTCAGAGGGGGTTAATAATCTTAATAGGTTATTTGATATGTTTTGAGAATAATTGGGATTAATCATTGCAACCTGGATAACCTACCTCCCGGATGATTCGGGACTGATTCGGAATCGTAAGAAGTATAGGATAGACTGTATATGTACATTCAAGTCTATCGACCTTAAAAACCAGTAATGAAACCATAGTTTGACATTGCACAGGAAATTGTCTTCATAACAATAGTAATGAAGTAACTAGGTTAGCATGTTTTCTCTCTTGATATCTCATATCCTTTTAATTACAGTTATTTATTTTATTGTATTGTTTTTCTATTTCTCTTAATTAAAATCAAAACCCATTTTCAAAACGTGACATTCCAAATTAAAACTAATTACACCTTAGCTCTTGGGACGACCTCGGATTTACCATTCTATACTACCCCCGATCTTGATGATAGCGAGATTTCTTCCTCTTGGCACTTTTTCATGGATGATTGAATCACATTTAAACAAACTTATTACAAGTTAAGTGGTCAAAGAAAAAGGTTTGAAAAAAGAGTTTAGATCTGAGAAAAACTATGTGCAAAGAGGTGAGAAAATCTGTGGAAACAGTCCACTATTTATAGGGAAAAATATTAATTTTTTATTTGGGTGGTCCCCTTAATTATACAAGGGCGGTCCCCTTAATTATGGCCGGTCTCCTTAATTAATTAAAGGGGCCACCCATTTTTCAGACGCTCCCTTTTTGTCTTTTTGTGGGGAAGGTTTTTCTGGAACTTTCTAGCCGTTTTTGGGTAGAAATTTTGAATTCAAAATGTTTATTTTGAATAAAACATTTCTTATAAATACAAAAATATTTTGTATATGTTTTTTAAAAATGTTTGTCCCATTTTATAAAAAATGTAAGGTTTGGAAATATAAAAAATTTCTTTGATCATTCAACATATTAAAGTTTGTTTGTTCGATGACTTTGAGTGATTTTACGTCGGGTGCTAACTTTAATGTTTGTTGAAGAAACACATGAGATGTCGAAAGATTTGACGTATGAATTGATGCTTTGTGATTAGAGTAACTTAAGCCTTTACTTATGTGTTATAAGTTATGTGTTATAAGTTATGTGTTATAATGGATACATGTTGTCAGCACCAAACATGAAGAGAATGTATGGGAGATAAATATCGTAATGTAATATTGTCTACCAACAATCCCCCCTTTTTGATGATGACAAAATATGAAAACTGTAACTCATGAGATAGCAAAAAAAATTTGGGGTATAAGTTACTTGTTTACACTTCTTTCTCACCCTTTTTGTCGAAACAAAAAGGTGGACCTCCACTAACAGACTTTAAACGACACACGTCACTCTCAATCAATAGAAGGCAGCTTTGCATCATCCTAAGTGAAGTCTGATTCTAATCAATCTCTTTTAAACAATGACATCCCCTTAAACATGACTCAAGCGGATCCATGGGTCAAATTTGTTGCAACTCTTAACCTAGCATCAATAGTTAAGTTTCCGTGCAACAAAAAGATATAATAGGGATGAAAACACACATATCAAAAAATGTATAGATGTCTTAAACGCTTACAAACGTAATGGCTTGGACATTTGCAAATGCTCCCCCTTGTGTTGCTCCCCCTAGAATAGGCCACCAAGTATCGTGTCACGGAAAGGTGCTACCAAACAAAGTTAGTAGAAAAAATTGCACATAATTAATGATGATGATAGATATATAATGCAAGACACTTATGGGGAACAAATCATAGTATGTTTTAGTAATTGCACTCTAAAGTGTGCACTATAAGACAACAACCTAAATAATAAAAAACTAATGAATGCTTAGACATGGAAATAGTTAGGAACCAATGATACATTCCGACCGCCACTGCTTAAGGGCTTAAAGACCGATCAACACGTTCCTTTTGTATCATCATCTAACCAAGATAATGATGTGGATTTAAATAGACTAATGGGTGTATTGAGAGATTCCTAAATCCTCAAGGTTTCTTTGTTAAGCATTATGTATGCTTTTCATGTTTGGGGTGTTTAAGGATAAACACTATCATAAGACTTTAGGTCGAACTAAATGTTGATGATAAGGATGATTTATTGAGGAAACATAAATGAAGAAGGATGAGCGTGAATGGAAAGGAAGGTGTTGACTATAGGATTTGTTGGGTGTTTGGTATGTTTGGAGAGTCAGGTGATGAGAGAATGTTGTTTGTTGTTATGGAGAAGATGCAGGCTAAAGAGTTTGATTAGGTCTTGTAGCTGATTAATGTCATCAACTATGCTTCTCCTACTTGGAGATGGAGGTGGTGTGTGTTGAGTTTTGGTTGGCACTTTGAGGTGGAGAATAGTGTGAGTAACTATGTGAATTGAATGGGAGAGATAGGAAATGGAGGATGTGAGGAAACTTGTGGTGATGTGGGAGTATCCTTAATGTAAGGATTTGGTAATTCTTGATTGAGGTGATTGTTTTTTTGAGATGGTTCATGATGAGAAGTGAGTGGTTTTGGAATTGGTGTAGATGAATTTACATTGAGCTCATTGTAAGTGTTACAAGGGTTTAGTTTCTTCCTCCAAATGGGTTTCACACTTATTTTGGCTACCTTTATGGTTTGATGTAGGTTTGTTAGAGATGTCATTGTGAGGATGATTGTGATGAGATGATTGTGATGAGGAGAGTCCGTGTGGAATGTAGTAGATGGTTGTTAATGTTTGAATGAACAAAGGTGCAAATGTGAAAATGGTAGAACATTATGATGACTCAACAACACTTGAAGGTTGAATATCATCTTTGTGTTCTTCACTTGCCAAAAAACGGAAATGAAAAAATGAAAGACACGATATTGTGATGACTCAACAACACTTTGAAGATTGAATATCTTCTTTTTGTTCTTCAGCTTATTAAACGGAAGTGAAATGCGTGGATAGACCATTCTTTTACGTAAATCACTTGACTTTTGACAACCATAGGCACACATCTTATGAAGTGTCGGATATGAAGATGAGACACATTCATTACGAAATTCACTTTGGGGAATGGTTACATGTGAATCTCTGTTAATGACAAGGTGGATGACTCAGGTTGTTAGTAGTAAAGGATGTCTTGGTTTTTCATTTCACTATGGTGATTTTGGATGTACTAAGAATAATGATCAACTAACAAGAGTGACTAATAGTTATGAGGTTTGAGTGTATGGTAGAAGTGTATCTTGTGGTTTATAGTGAATAAGAATCACCTATGTGAGTTCTTGAGAGTGTTTGGTTAAAGGATATATGTGAAGATGTGTGTTTTCCCTTCCCTTTTAATTCGTGCTCATCCGGACATAAGTTGTGGAATAAAAAGTTTAGGGATGGTTAGAATAAATGAAGAAAATAACGACGCAGTCGATAAGCTTACAATTTCATGAATGGATGATGGTTAGCAAAACTATAACTTCATCCGCGAAGTTTGTCGGCTCATCCTCGAATATTGCGAATGTTCGTAGAGAACAATCACACAACGAGTACGGGGTTGTCTATAAAGGTGGTAACGGAAATGTGGACGGAAGATAATAAACCCATCTAATATAATAATAGAGGCATGATTAAGGTTTTTGTTAAACGACTTAGACATGAACAATAAGTTTCATTTTAATTTGCATTTTGCGAATTAAAAATGCTTAAACATTTCGGATGAAATGATTAAGTTGTCGAGATTTATCGGAATGTATTTAATAGTAACAAGACTATTAAAATAGAATGAACACTTTATAGCTTTGTTTCATCATTCCTAGACCTAGACAAAAAAAAATAAACATTTCACGTTTGATTTGTTTAGTGAGGATGCCAACGATGTTGTCTAGATTGACTAATGGAAAAGCCTAAATTTCTACGTGCTAGTGTGTACTCCTAAATGAGATACAAAGTTTATCGATGATACTATCATTAGGAAATATATTAGGAAGAGAGCCATTTAATCAAATTAGAGAATGAATATGAGACTATCACTAGTGGTGCTCAATTCAGGCTAAACATGACCATTTTTACGGGTTATACCACGAACCCAACTTCACTCTTGGAAGCAATTCAACCGTTAGGTCAAATTAAATTTCTAGTGCAATAGATTCTCCAGTAGTCAGTTCTCATTTAGACAAAATAGAATTCTTATATTTTCCTACGAATGTAAGCAAAGAAAAATTTGTATATCTTTTCATAGAGAACCTAACATGACTCAACTAACATACTTTAATTCCGGTTCGCATAATCCTAATCAAGATGTGTCGAATTCCAAGATAAGCGTAAGCAAGATGTTTTAGTCTTTTGTTCAAGATCTATAGGTTGTTTGATTTCGATTACATATTGTTTGAGTTATGGATGGACTTAAAATTAGTCCATCTACATGTTGTAGTTGTCCATGTGAATAGTTAACGTGTTTTGGTTTTTCAAAAGCCAAAAGATGTGTTTATTTGTGACAATGCAAATATAGTTATACTTGATAGTGTTTTACGAATTCTCATTTCATGCCAATGTGAAGTGAATCCATCAAATTATTATCTTAAGTGAGTTTGTGATCTAGATGATAAATGTCTGAAAAAGCATATTGTTTTTAAATATACTTCTCTAAAATTAATATTTTATCAATGTTGTATAATCATAATTACATAAGTATTTGAATAAATATATTTTTTACGTGTTTATGCATTATAATATTGTTGATAGGTTATTTTTCAATTCAATAACATATTATTTATTCAAATGATACGTAGTAGGATTTTTTTGATAACACAACCATTATGCTAACGAAAGAAAATAAGATGCATAGGATATATATTATCCTTTATCAATCGTTTAATACGATAAGTCCATAAAATCATTAAACATAATGTTTCCCAAACATCATGTTATCCTAGGTGAATAAACAAGAATATTATTTTTATTTTAGAATTTAGTTAAAAGTGAATTTTAGCTATGAGTTGTGCTTTTATGTTGTATGAGCACCCAAAGTTTACTATATTAATTAGTTTGCTCGTGTTTTGGTTTTTTTCGGAAATGACACATTTACCAATTCATTGCAATGTAAAATTGCTTGCATATTTCGGAACGAAAAACATCCCAAGTCGGTCGATCCTACTTCATTGTGTATTTGATGCGTGTATAAACATATTATATAATATTTGAGAGACCCAACCATTGGACAAGTAGACCAATATGGCATCATCAACAAAAGTGTGATATATGATCTGGTGGCATATTCTTTCATCTAGAAAATATGTAATTATTTTCATACAAACAAGTGTATTTGAGTGAGTTAGATCAAGATAATATCTTTTGTTATATATTGATATAGTTTTAAAGCTAAACAAATAAGAATCCAAGTTCATGTCCATACAAAAACGAAACTTGTCCAATTCGATTCAATAAAGATATCAATCATAATTTGAATAATGAATTGATATATTCTCGAAATCTTTCTTAACCTTCACTAACACTCATTTAAAAACATATTTAAATAGTGTGTTCCATTAATCCAAAGATTAGTTGTAAGGTGAGGTTGATGAATAATGATAAGTTAATTTCTTATTCCAAGATTGTCATAAATTTTACTTGTGCGAAAAACTATTTGTTGTTATGTATAATATACATAGTTTTTGACATTTTATGAGTATATATACTCCCTCCGTCCCATATTAAGTGTCCACTTTGACTTTTTAAGGTCTTTTTTCATCAACTTTAACCGTAAATATTTGTGTTTGTGTTATATAATACGTAATGAAAATTATACTAATAAATAATACATTCAAAACTCTATCAATTCATATATTTTACATCAACTATCATATAACATAAAAACAAATAATTAAGGTCAAAGATGATGGAAAAAGACTTTAAAAAGTCAAACTGGACACTTAATGTGGGACGGAGGTAGTATGAGTTTTCTAACAATTTTTATACAACACACATATTTTGTAAAATACTACTCCCTCCGTCCTAATTTATTAGTCCCATTTTGACTTTTTGAAGTCTTTATTTTTTAACTTTGACCATAAATATTTTTATTTGTGTTTTATAATACTTGATGAAACTTATACTAATGAAAACACATTTTAAAACCCAATTTATTTATATATTTTGCATCAAGTATTATATAACATAAACAAAAATATTTATGGTCAAAGTTGGAAAATAAATACTTTAAAAAGTCAAAATGGGACTAATAAATTGGGACGGAGGGAGTATATGTTTTTAGAAAAATATAATTATGTGTGTATGTTAGAACCATGCAAGCACAAGCATTTTTTTTCTTAGTTACTGATGTATTAATACAATTTTCTTTATATAACAACCCAAGGTAAAAAAGCAAGCTTTAATAAATATTTAAACCGTGTTGTGAAAATAGATTAAATACGTTGGAAATATTTAGGGTGACTGTTTGAACCTATTTAATAATAAACTTGAAATTATTGAACTTTTTATTTATAATATAATTCCCTTACTCAAAAGATTTACAAGATCGTTTATGAGACATTTTGTAAATTAAGTGATCTATGCCTATATGCAATGCAAGAGCAATTTCGTAATCTTAATGCAAAAAATCTAGCATAAATTCTAGTTAGGCATAATTCGAAAAACTAGCTACAAACAAATAGTGTACATGGCACATGTGCTTAGATATTCAATTAGCTCAATTAGAAATAGCAACAATCATTTAATAATTTCTATTAACAAACTTAAGACACAAAGAAGTGCATATAATCACATAGCATAACACATAAAAGTACTTGTCGTCGTTTTGTGTATTAGATACAACAACGTATACATAGCTCGGTTTTATTTGAAAATAAAATACTTTCCTCCCCATTTCAAAAATCAAGTTTAATATTTTTTTGAAAAGTTAATTACACCATTTTTCAAAGATATATCGACTAGAAATGTCCGACTCGAAAGGAAAAGATAAAATACAAGTTTTACGTTAAAACGAGACTCAACGTTTTGGACATTAAGTAGTATTTTTCCTTTCTGACTAGATTAAGTTTGAAATAAATACTTAAAAGTATTTTATATTGAAAGTAGAAACTCAATTCTCTTTCAGAAAATGACGGAGTGGCAGCGACGTCTAAAACGACTTATACGGTTGATTTTATATGATTTTTCAAAGTTTCTGAAAAACTGTTGAATCAGACAGGTGATCCCCATAAAATTAAGGGGGCCGCCCAAATATTTAAGGGGTCCGCCCATCTGATACTCAGAATTATGATTTTTATAAAAAAATATTTTTTGACTTTGCGAAAAGGTGTACAGCTTTCTGAATTTGATACCGAACATATAACGCTTATTTTAATCATCATTTTTATCTCGACGAGTATATTAAGTGTATATAACATCATAACTAATAACAAGTTAATCAACAAAAACACTTTTCATATTTAAATCCCCTTAATGGTAATTTGATGCATAGATCGTACTCAATTTTTAAAACCATTTGTTTTGAAAATTAGAGCGACATGGCTCTTGATACCAATTGTGGAAATCGTAGAGGGGTGAATACGTTTTCCTTTTAAAATCTTAAAAATGTTTCGTATCAAATCACCGATCAAGCGTGATATAATATGAAGAGTGTTTATATAAATTCTATACCAACAATACATATTCACATCAATCCATGACACAAACACAATCAAAACTATATAAGCAACACAACACACAATTGCAAATATAAATATAGAGCGATAAATGCAAAGTAGATATTAAAGAGATAAGTAAAAAGGAAATCAAACCGGACACGATGATTTATATGTTCGTCACGAAGCACCACTTTACCCTACTCACTCCTGAGCACCAAACTCAGATTATCTTCATAGTTAACAAGCTCCCTTAGCGAGAGAAAACAATACACAATGTTTGCTTATATCATTTCTGACACTAAGCTAGATGTCGAGTTCTAATCTTAGCTAGAACCAATCTATCATGACTTCACAACACAACTACACAACTTCTTCACTTTACAACTTCACAACTTCACTTCACAACTTCACTACACTTCACATCTTACCTACACTTCACAACTTTACATCACCAAGACACTACCAAGATCATCATGATCGACATACCTTCTTATAACACCATGATCTAACTATTAACACTTTCGGAATCACATGACTATCGATCTATACATTGTGAATGTAAACATGCACGAATGCACTAACTAAACTATAAAACTATCGCATCCTTTGATGATACGAGATTCTTGCTTCTGCACATGAATGCATGGATGATTTAGATTACATTTAAACAAACTTATTACAAGTTAAGTAGATCAAAAAGAAAGAGAAGTTTGAAAAGAAAGTTTAGATTTGAGAAAAACTAGTCAGAGAGGTGAGCAAAATCTGTAGAAACAGTCCACAATATATAAGGAAAATATTAATTTTTTATTTTGCAGTCCCCTATAATTATACAAAGGGCGGTCCCTTAATTATGTCGATCCCCTAATTAATTAAGGGGTCGCCCATTTTCAGACGCTTCCATTTTTGTGTCTTTTTGTGGGGAAGGGTTTTTTCTTGAAAACTTTTCTAGGCCGTTGTGTGGTAGAAAATTTGAAAATCAAAATGTTTATTTTGAATAAAACATTTCATATAAATACAAAAATGTTTTGTATATGTTTTTTAAAAATGTTTGTCCCATTTTATAAAAAAAATGTAAGGTTTGGAAACAATAGAAAACTTCTTGATCATTCAGACAAATTTACAGTTGTTTGTTCATAACCTTAGTGCTTTACGTCGAGTGCGAACTTAAATTTGTTGTTAAAGAAAACATAGACGTCGAAAGATTTGACATAGATATGATGATTGTGATTACGATAACTTAAAGCACTTGTACGTTATGTGTTATAAGTTACATGTTTGTAATCACAAAACATGAAAGAAACTGTATAGGATTAAATATCTAATGTAATATTTCTACCTAACATAACCTTCAAACAATTCTACTGAAGTCCAAGGGAATCACACTTTATTTACTTTTGTAATAATCGTTCAAATATCGATATCCTGTAAGAATTATGGAGCTTTTAATCTTGATACTTTCAATTTTTTTTTTGCGGTTGTTGTTCCCGTTACCTAATGAGCGCAAAGCACCAAATGTTTGGCCTAGTTATGTAATTACAATTGTTAGATTGTTTCCTGTTAGATTATGGTTTCGTTAGATATTCCTTGACTATCATGTAACCTTAGGTTTTGGTAGTACGGGTGGTTTAGACCTAGCTTGCCCCATTATTAGATTATCTAGTCAATATGGGATCCAATGGGTACTAGAGAAGATCACTAACTCCTTACCTAGTGTAGGAGCTAACCGGTCACCGCACTTATCACTTAATATACTTAAAAAGCACAAAAACTCTTTCAGAGAGGGTTAATAATCTTTATAGGTTATTAGATATGTTTTAAGAATAGTTGGGATTAATCACTGCAACCTGGATAACCTATCTCCCAGATGATTTGGGACTGATTCGAAATGGAAGGGAGTATAGGATAGACTATATATGCATATTCAAGTCTATCGACCTTAGAAACCACTGCTGAAACAATAGTAATGAAACCATAGTTTTGGACATTGCCAGGAAATTGTCTTCATAACAATAGTAATGAAGTAACTAGGTTTGCACGTTTTCTCTCTTGATATCTCCTATCCTTTTACTTTTTTTGTTATTAATTTTTATTGTTCTTTTTAATTTAATATAAATCAACACAAAACCATTTTAAAATGTGACACTAAATCAAATTAAAAACTAGATTACACCTTAAGCTCTTGAGGGCGACCTCGAGATTTACCATTCTAAACTACCACGATCGGTTGTCTGCCTGTTAGTGCGCTTATGTAAGTCGAGTTTTTAATAAATTATAAAACTTAATAAAAATATATTTTAAAAGAAAATACGCATCAAGTTTTTGGCGCCGCTACCGGGGAGCTAAAAATTAGAATTAATTTGATTATTTCATTATTTCTCTTCTTTTTCGCAACTCTATATCTGTAGGAACCATTACTGGAGTAGACGTTGATACTCTCACTATGGAGCAATACTTAGCATTGTCACGAGAAAACCAGCACCAGGCGGGTAAACCCGAAATCGAAACAATATCAATATTCGAAAATCAGATTAATTCATGAGTGCATTAAGGAAGATACCCTTCTCGCAGAAACAAAGACAAAGAATTCTCTACGATCACATGAAACGGGCTCCTTAAGCATCGTGACTTATACAACATTCTCGAAGTCCTCTAAAGAGCAATCAATGCTCCTAGTTTTTCCCTTTACATCTCTTACCGGATCCCGCAAAAGCGATGGGTGGATAAGACTAGGCCTATTGTAACTATCAATACCTGGGATCTCCTCAAAAAGGCCTTTATCCAAAGGTATTGCCCACCTTCCATGACCGCGAAGCAGCTTGAAGATATTCACAACTTCAAGCAAGAAGGAAACGAATCATTATACTAGGACTGAGAACGTATCATGACCTCTATAATAAGTCGCTAGAACCCACACATCAACATTCATCAAAAGGTAAATATATTTTATAAGGGTTTGAGAACTATGAATAATTAATTGCTTGATTCATAAGAACCTATCCCCGGGATGAGACCAGCCAAAGCTCTCACAGCAATTCAAACCATGGCTGACCACTCTCAGAAATGGTACGACGTCACAATAAGCAGGAATATCAGAAGCAGTAGTAGAAAGGATGGAGCACTGCTTCGTATATCATAGTTGACAACCGTGGGAAGAGACATAAGTAACAAAAGGAAATGGTTCATGCAATCTAGGTTGGATGCCAAATCTGCGAAGGACCTTACCTCGACAAGGATTGTCCCCTCATCGAGGAAATTAAACAAGTGGAAGAGGTCAGATATAGGGAATTTGGACGAACAACGCCTTTTAACGGGAATAATGGAGGAAGATAAACCTTGGCCAAAACAGTTAAGAAATACATCGAGGAAGCCTCTCTAAGACTGGAAAAACAAGACGAATGGCTGAAAACTTTTTGCCATAACTTAGAAAAAAGTTAAAACCACCATAATGAAATCATCCAAGGTCTCAAGTCCAGTGTGACAACCTTGGCCAAAGAAGCAGTAACTAAGATAGATAACAATGAGGATTGCAAAGCAATCTTCATTAATGATGGAGCACCTCTATACACCCTATTCTACTACTCTCCTAAAGAAATCGAGTACTTTTTGGCTAACTTCGGATTTTTAGATGATGATGAACTTAATAATGTTACATCAATCCCTGACGAAGATTTAAAACAAACCTCCCTAAAACCAACAACTACCCACTATGTAGAACCATACATTCCCCCAATTCCTTTTCCAAGGAGACTTGAACAACATGTCGAAGAAGCATTGATCTATAAAACCATGGAAAGCTTAAAGAAAATTAAGTCAAATCGACCTTTCCTTAAGGAAATTAGGCAATCCAACGAGTATCCTAAATTTATGAAGGACTTGGTAGCCAACAAGCCATTAACCATGGAAAATGAAGACACAAGAATAAATCGCAGATGCTCAGCCCTTCTCCTTAATCAACTACCACCGAAAGAGAAAGATCCTGGAAGTTTTATCCTACCTTTCTTAATTGGAAGGTTAGACTTTAATAACGCTTCAGGAGACGTAGGAGCAAGCATTAGCATCATGCCTTTTTCTATGTACAAACGTCTAGGTATAGGGAGGCTTGAACAATCAAAATGACAAAGAGCGTGCCGCTAATTCTAATGCATTCCGAAGGGATTGTTCAGAACTTCTAATCAAAATCGATAAATTTATTTTACCCATTGATTTTATTATACTTGATGTCCTTGAGGATTTTAGGATGCCTATCATTTTAGGAAGATCCATGCTCACAACTGCCCACGCTAAAATTGATGTCTTTAAGAGATCTATTTCTTTAGAAGTTGGAAATGAAAAAGTCATTTTTAAACTACGAAATGATTTACATGACATGAAAAGTGAATACGTTCTAATGATCCAAAGCAATATCATAACAGAAGGAGAAGAATATGAATATAGAATCTAATTTATTCACATACAATACCAATACATGTGAATCATGTCACATCCTTGTAGTAGACACTGATTTGTTCACCTATGAGATAGTAACTCAGGAAACATATGATGAAATAGCTCAGAAGGGTTTCTTAAAACGACATCAAGATGTTATCGGAGAAAAACTAAAACCATTTAGGAAAAAAAATCACACTAAGTGCGCCCTGATTTTATCGACAAAATAATAAGATCCAAGAGGTATAGGCATCTCTTGCAACCCATCAAATAAAGAGTGTGACGGAGGAAGCTTACCTAATAATGAAATTTGATGTTATTGGGAAAGTAAGAACGATAATGACCTCATAAGTATAGAATGGAATGATCTATGTTTAATTGATTGATAAAAAATTAAATATGGGGAAGTTGATGAAACAATGAAAAAGAAAATCCTTACCGAACACTAGAGGAAGCGATTTGGAGTTGATTACGATGACAACAATGACTTTTATAACCCCGACCAGTGCGGGGAAGGTAGAAATAATGAAATACGAGAGAGAGTAATTAATAAAATTACATAATTAAGGTTCAAAATGACGACTAATTATGAAGAAAGACATTGAAGGGATAATAGATAATCCTAACCAACATACAATAGATGGTTTATTATTTAGATGAGGAGGAATATAACACAAGATGATGTAGGCTTTCTGAATGGCCATAAAATACGTAGCCACCACTGTCCAACTCATAATTGAACAAGTGAAAATCAACCCCCATATTAACTACTCAGACCAGTATAGGTTTACCAACAAAAAGTTGATCGTTTTAAATATGGAGGAATTACACGCTATCGACAAGGAAGACTAACGCCTACTATAATCAATGAGCGATAATCATGGATGAGGCTTGTTAAAAGTTATTGTTAAACGAAGTATCGTAAGCAGGGAGAGTGAGTCTAAAGATTAAAGAAAGACCTCGTTAATAAACAAAAAAGTGGCTTGCCCCGAGAGGACAAACCCCGTCTTATATTAGAATTTATTTACCTTTTTTGCAGAGTTATGGGAATTTTGCAATGTTTCTTCATACTTTACTTATATTATTTTTGTTAGAATGCAGAAGCTAGAGGGCAATTAATCCAGCAAAGACCCACCCACCACCCGACTTTCCCCACCGACTTTCGACTATACATAATCATATTGGTAACTTATGCTAAAAATGCAGTAGTTAAACGGCGTAACAGATATTCAGTTTACCCAAACCACTCGCCGTACCAACACACCCCAACAATCAGATACACAACGTAACACATTTACCTACCAACTTACACAATACATTACCGTTACACGTTTACCAACGCAAACACTACACTTACATTACACTTAACATAATACACTAACCTTACCACCTGGATTACGCCCAACAAAATTACAACCCATTGTTATCGGACGTACCGCGACGGGGCCGTAACCACAAAACACCTTAAAAAACTATATCCAAATTTTAATTATTAAATTAATTTATATTTAATTATACCCATTTCGCAAATGCAAACTACCGGGCCGACACCACTAAGGTATCGCCGTAAAACCCCTAAGCTTCCTCCTCATTCTTACCCTACCCATTTACACGACCGTTGTTAGCAAAACCATTGACTAGAACCCGTTGAAATACCACTATACGACCCTGGCCAATATGTTGTTTTGATCATATCTCTGGAAGCCCTCATTGAGACTACACTCGTCTACTTGGGCCGCTCACTATAGGTTGGTTTCAAAGTCTTGTTGCATATGCAAAATGCAACTAATGATTCCTATGAAAGGTAGAGTTTACGTTTGTGTTTTCATAGTACACTTCATAATTCTTGTAGAACGATTTTATGCTTTGGTTTGTTTTTATGATCACATGGGATAAAGAGCTTGCGGGAAGACGGAAGTATAGATTTCCACCTAATTTCAAATCTTGAAGCAAAGCTCAGGGAGTTTCTTGTCATAAATTATCACTTTTATTATTTAATTTTCATTTTAATGGTACCATAAAGACATTGTAACAATCAAGTGGGGTATGGAGTAAATTAATACTTGACGTATGTTTTGCCTTCAATTTTCTAGTTTTCTTTGAAAATTATGCCAATTTTAAAATTTTTGACAATTTTTTTAAATAAACTAGAATTAATCTTTGCCGATGCACATTACCCTTTATTATACTTGGTGAGATTTAAGCCTAATATTCCGTTTCCATCATATTACTCAAAAATCCACCAAAATATTGAGTGTGCCGGTAGTATTGTAGACTTTAGAACTTGGTTTGTACATCATTTCGAGACCTAATTGATTAGCATGAATAGATATTTCAAGAAGGCAAAATTTAGGAAATTACCTAAATAGCCTATATGTGTGCGTTTATCGACTTGTTACACTGACTTGTTGACCTCCCGTGATAAACCCTTATGTTGTACTCATTATTTAGTGCAAGATACCCCTAGATCACCCATGTTGAGCCAATCCATGTTTTCAACCTACTCTATATGTTTCGTTACACCATCTTACCTTAGCTACCCTATAGTCTTTATTTTCTTTGTGTTGAAATCTCTGGCTACTTAAATCCATGGTTCGGGGGAATGGGAACAAAGATTATATACTTTCGTGGAAGACCGATCAGTTATGATCTATCAAAACCCCCCTGTACCACCACTTTTGACATTGTTTATCTTAAGTGGGAGGACGTACGTGTAATATCGAATATTGCAGGGGCAATATTTAAAGATATAAACCCCTGTAGCATTTGCATATTTACCATGAAGAAAAGAGGGTGCAACAAACGGCCACCTATGTGCTAAAAATGTAAAGATGGTGCAAAATAAAAAATAAGAAAAAATGGAGCTAGTAGAGCTTCCCATAATTGCCCAAAAAAGCAACAAACCAAAAACATCTCTGTCAAAATGGAGCAGTAGGTCCATGTATTACACCAAGACATATACCCGATTACTTATGAAAATGGAGCATAGTAGCCCCATTTATTGAAAATCAGATTTTCAAACTTAGACTCTAGGACCCAAGAAGGACAGTAGCTAAGTTATGACCAAACCTTATATATACTTTAGACTATTTGTTTTAATGTTTTTTTTTTTTTTACATTTATCAACCATTAAATATTATCCCATTGTCCTAACAATCCAATCCATAAAACCTAAAAGTATCCTCGATCCTAACCCCTTAATCACCTTTAAATATCATAAATACCCATTGGTTGCCTTTGTGATCTGTACTACCCATGATCGGGTTCTCTGCCCGTTAGTGCGTTGTCAGGTAGATCGAGTTTTATAGATTTAAAACTTGGTAAAAATATTTTTTTTAAAAATACGCATCAACAGCTTTTACAAAATCTCAGACATTTTGACCAGATTTTAAACTGAGGTTTTGACCCTTTTCGGGTCCAAATAGGCTAAAGTGTATAAAAGAAAACTTGTCCCGAATGATTTTTCGCTAAAATATGAGAAATTTCTTTTGTCATGAATGTTTATAACAAAGGAGTTACACTCCGTCAAAGTTGGACTATTTATCGGAAAAGTTAATAAATTTCCTGCACACATTTTAAATAAATATAAAGCTGATTGAAACTAATAATGGGGTTTTCGAGCATTTTCGGGTCCGTTTGAGCTATAAAAACCTTAGCGAATGATCGTGTGTCACCTATAAATTATTAGGACGTGTTAGAAACTTTATAAAACATTATTTGTAAGCGTTAGGTATTTTATTAGAAATGATAACCTAATAAATGGCGTAATGTATCTATTGACGGAATAAAAGTTGAAACTAGACTTTTCAAGACACTTAGTGCGTTAGGCGAAATATAAACTTGACGGATATAATTTGACGTCGTATGATGTTCGGGATTCTAAACTTGCTAAAAATAGTAACTATCGGTTTAAGTGTCGAAACTTAATTAAAAACCCTATAATTTACGAAATCACGTTTTGACTAACTAAAATATGAAACAAGCATATACGGGTGATGTTGACTTTCTAAAAATAGTTATGCATCATTTTACCTCTATCTTGCATTAAGACGCGTTATTATTCATTTAGGTTGCGGTTAGGATTTCGTGCTCGTATTTTATTCGCCGGTTATTATTCTACGTTTCGTTGATTATTTCATCACTCACTGATTTTCTTAAGGTGAGTTTATAGCCCTGCTTTAACTTGTTTTACAATTACTTTACAAATCTCAGGGTGAGATACATTGCTTGTTTTTACAATAGGACGAAGATACAATACTTTACAATTTTAACAATGATTATTGATGCGCCTAAGTGTGACAACCGTGATTTAATCAGGTTAGTGATACCTTTAGAAATGGCAAAGAGTTCATTTTATGTGTTTAAGTGTTGTGCTATGTGATTTTATGTGTGCTAAATGAGTTAAGTATGTGCATGATATCATTTTGAGGTGTTTGGGCATCCCATTTTGAGTATGGTTGTGTTGGGTAATGAGTATTCCATTTGTTCACGTTTAGTGACAATAGAAAAGAATGGCGTATTGCATATAATACTACGTCAATAGTTGGATGACTAAGTGTTAAGCGTTTATAGGAAATGTGGCATTTTAGAAATGAAATGGGTGAGTGAAATATAGAAGTTTGTAGCAAACTTTTTAAAAATAGAAAGTGGTTTGGTGAAATAAAAGTTATATTTAGAAAGTTTAGTAAGTAGCGTTTAAGTAAAAAGGTTTAATCAAACTAGCTTAGGTTTTTATAAAAACTTAAGGTAATGAAGTAAATTAGTTAATTAATAATTTAAAAAATTAATAATAAAAATATATATTTATTAAGGTGGCCAATCGGTTTAAAAAAAAGTAGGATTGGAGTTTTAATTTTTATCAAATTGCAAATAGAAAAGGATAAGGGTTACTTAGAGTTAAATACCACAAACCTAGCTCATAATCCCTTCCTCCCCTCCCCTTGTACCGTCAAACTCCGTCCTAAAACCCTAAGAAGAATCGATTTTCATTGCTAGATCCAAGAGTCAATCAAGAGTGTTGTTTAGGTGCTAATCATCAAGGTAAGTGTGTTCATCCTAGTTTAAATAATACATGCATGTAACACTTATGATGGTGGATTCTAGGGTTTCATAAAATACAAAATATTAATAATATTTAATGATGCTAGAGCAATTAAGGCTTGATTAGGGTCATGTTCTTGCAATTGGTTAGGTTAGATTTATGTTAAAACTTGATTTAGGGTTGAGCAGAATTTTGTGTCGTGTTCAACGACTGATGTCTAGATGATAAAAACGTGTATTGATATGTTTCTTGAGTCTATGAATAAGCCAAAAGAGTCTACTTTCCAGAAAATCTAGCCTCGAAGGTTTTTAAGGTCGGGAAGTCATTCAAATAATTGTTACAACAAAAGTGGTCAAAACAGTAAATACGGGTCAGAATTAGGTCATGTTTGTGAGGGTGGAACCCTAAGTTAAAAGTTGAATTAAGCTTAGCCCTTGTACAATAGTTAATTTCTATATGTCAATTAACTTCCCTGAGAAAATTAACCTCTAATTAGTTGCCTAAGTATGGTAATGAGGGTCATACATTTTAGTGTGCAATCAGATCCGAATTGAGACAGTTTTGAAGTTTGATTTTATTTGGGATAGTTACACATGTAATGAGTACTTGAGAATCACAAGGTAGTTAGTAAAATCATAAATAAACTTAGGTGATTTTTGGTATAATTTATAAAGGTCAGCAAGTATAGGTTTTAAGTTGGTTAAGACACGCTAAAGTTTTGCATTTTTAGATAAATTGTAGTTAACTAGTATAATGTGTTAATGAGATGGTTAAGGTTGGGCATGGTGTCAGGGTGACCCATGATGGTTAACTAAACCCTTAAACATCCATCATATGTATGTTACATAGACTTGAGCTTTTAGCTTGGTCGCGTGTAACATGTTTGTGTTTGTATTGTGTAGCTTGTGTTGATATTGTTTGGAAGCTGCTTGTGCATCAGGTGAGTTTTATAACCCCTCTTTTTTATGATTTATTGGGGTGGAAATGATGCAAAGTGTTTGGAAATGTTTTGATTATTGTGATAATGTGTTGTCAAAGATGCATGGATATACGTGACTATTGTAAGTTGTGTGTTACATGTTTTGTGATGTGATATTGAAAATTGCGAACTAAGTCAGGGGGATTACCTGCGGGTATCCATGGCCTGTTTAGTAGATGGTACTGTGGCCTAGCAAGCAGGAAGGTTACTTTGGGAGTATCCATGGCCTGGGCTAAGGGGGTAACTACAGGGACCTTGGTACGATATGAGACGTCTTGTAGTCGTTTTCCGGGTATTTGTTGTGATATTGGATCGGGGGTAACGTTCCTACCCATGTGAAGTGATGGTTTTAATGGATCGAGGGTAACGTTCCTACCCAAGTGTTGATACTTGTTGGATCGAGGGACACGTTCTGTTCCCATGCTCGTTATGGTTACATTTGCATGTTAGCTTGCATGATAGTACAGTAATTGTCCTGCCATGTTTGCATTAATCACAGTAATTGTTTATATGCTTTGATTATCGTGTCTTAAACCTATGACGCTCACCAACATTATGTTGACGTTTTAAGCATCATTTTCAGGTAATCTTC
>BQNB010073510.1:0-32092 GCA_026074375.1 Tanacetum coccineum
TATTTTTGTGGAAAATCTGTGGGTATTTACACACGTATTTCCTACGGATTTATCAACTTGGTGGAAAATCTGTGGGAAATTACCCACGACTTTCCCACGGACATAATCGTGTGAAATTTTCCACATGTAAATTAACAAACGATAGTCAAAATCTGTGGGAAATCTGTATCCGTGGCAAATATGTGTGAAATTTGCCAGAATTTTCCCACGGATGTCGAATTAACAAGAATAGTGGGAAATCTGTGGGAAATTTGCCACGGATTTCACACGAAAACTTGGTCAACAATTTACACCAATTCGATGGGTAATTTGTGGGTATTCCGTGGGAAATTTCACACGAGATTTTTTCCGTGGGAAAAGTTCGTGGGTAAAAGCTGTTTTTGTAGTAGTGTTGGGGCCCTGTGAGATGATGAAAGGTGTTCATCACCCAAGTGTAGAGACGGGTAAGCAACATCCCGTAGGGTAGAACTTTATTGCTTCATTTTTTGATGTTTTCAATCCTCCTAGCGATGTAATAGGCAAGATTGTATAGTTTTTCGTTGGAAATACAATAAATCATGTGAGCACAACATGCATTAAGATGATCACGGTTTTCGCGAGGCTTATTGCATTTTCGTGTATAATTTCCTCCCAAGTGCTCAAGTCTGGTAGAAGTTCTTGTTGAAAGATTTCGTTTTGATCATAGTATACGATTGTACTATCCTTTTTGACGTGAGAATGAACTGTGCAAGGAATTTGGATGTGGCATCTGATCTCTTCGGGTGTGGGTATCTAAGTGCAATGCGGACCTTTCATTTTTTGATAGTCTGTGAGAGACTCACGTGATTAATCCTCAGTGTAGGCACATTGTCCATAACCAGGAATGCGAAGGATTTCAACAAAGGCATAAAGTGGAAGAGTGATTTGTCGATTTTGTAACCAAAACTGAACATGGATAAGTTATTCATCATCACGAATGATTTGAACTTGGTTACAGAATTCTAGAACAAATCGAGAACAAATACGTTCATAGATGGTGTACAATCAATCAAAGTTTAGAGTGGGAAAGCATTCAGGAATGTGGTTTTAAGAGACGTATTTATCAACCACAACTCGTCCCTTGTGTATGTAGCGACTTTCAAGGATTTGAAAAGTGTGGACAAGTGGTTGAGGAGTGGTATTTTCCGCGAAGATTAGAGGGAATATAGGATCGAGTCTTTTGGTAATCGAGTTGTTTGTTGCTAGGCATTTTGATACCTGTATAACCAAGAAGAGACAAATGAAAATTTTGACGAAACTTAGAATGATGAGACAAAAATTACACATTTGTTTAAATGATCAGTCTGATTATGTGTAGGTGTCACTCTGATTATGTTCCAGCCTGATCCTCTTAATGATGGCCAGTGTGATGGCAAAGCTTAAGGGATGTTGTTCTTGAAGGAGTAAGGAGGAGGCTTATTGAGGAAGTGGTAACACAACAAGAAAATGACTATGATAGGTCTTCAAGTGACATGAAAATGAGGTTTATCGACTTCCCAAAAGCCAATACCCCTTTGCTGGTAGTGCGAAGTTTCAATATATTATTCTTAACTAAACAAACAGAATGTTACGAGTAGCATCTTTTACACAATTTGGTACTAATAAGTTATTATATTTTCATTGTTGATTTTGCTACAAGTACAATGGTTGAATAAGTAGTTGAGTCAATTGATTGCACCAAAATGCAACATCCTTTCATTTCTTTCACTGTCTTTTCTTTTCTTTTCTTTTCCTTTCTTTTCACTCTAATAACTCGAGAACATAGTGATAATGTCAATAAAGCGGATAATAAAGAGAAGTGAGAGAGCTGGGTGGTGTGCAAACCCTACGAACCTATATAAACGCACTTAAATCAAGGGTATAATTAATTGATACTTCACACCATGTCATTTGTATTGCCTTAAAATGTTCAAGGTTGGTTCCTTTATTATGCCTTACAATTTTTGGTCATAAATTTGGGCAGATGTGATGTGCTACTAAAAGAAAAAAACACATAGTTAGATGACCAAATGTAGACAGCCATACTGAGACATAATCAAATGTAGCCAACCATATTGAGACATAATCGCTATTAACAGTCTACAACTTCAGTTTTCAATGCACATTCTTTATTCAACTAACTGATATTTAGGAAAACCTCCATAGCCACGTCTCTTTTCTATTGTGTGTCTACCTTCATGTTTACGACCTGGAATGAACAAAATAAAAGATCAGCAAGCTTAGTACTTAACGAGTTAAAAAAATTATTAACAGTACCAATTAACACTAGGAACTCAGGTCCTTGTTCTTCTGAATTCACAGTGTTCCCTTTAACCTTGTGCAGTGGGATCGGACAATACACAACAAGAGACCACACAACGAATAGCCAAACAATAATGGAACCGGAAAACAAACACAAAACACAACGGTTTACTTGGTTCGGCTCCTCAAGCCTAATCCACTACAGAAAAACTCAATACAGATTTGTGTTTACAAGACAAAGATGATTCAAACTCTTAACAATATCACAAAACTCACTCTCACAAGTTTAATTTATCCCACCTCATGGATTAGGCTCAATGAGCCAAACCATGTATGCAATTGTGTTTTGTGTTTGTTTTTTGTTCCCGTTATTGTTTAACTATTTGTTGTCTGATCCTTTGTTGTGGTGTCCGGTCCCAACAAGAAGTTGATCATTTTATGTTGGAGCGGAAATGCAAAAGCTCAACCATCATTTTTTTTTTGGAACGGCAATTTGTGGCTACATGGCCCCTAGCCCAGAAGGCGTAGCGAGCCCACACAATCAGGTTGGGTCCAGCCCAGAAGGCAATGGCACCCTTCCCTTTACACACGCGGGAGGAAACCCCTATCGCCGTAGACAAGACTCGAACATGAGACCTTGCCTAAGAGGGTAAAACCTCCATAACATTGGACCAAATGCCCGTTGGTAGCTCAACCATCATGTCATAGATAGTAAAATATGTATATTGATTCTAAAATCCTTGACCACCCTTTGCCCCTTTCACGAGTGTTCAATACTCGTTGCTTATAATAAAGATCAAACAAGCATGATTACCCGCGCGTTGCTGCGGGTCGTTAATTTTTTTCGCGTAGTTGCGAAGCATTATTATTTTTTATTTTTTCGACCTCATGTTTAATAGTTTGTTTTTTTTCTTATATGGGCTTATGTGTGAGGCTCATATTTAAAGGTTTCTTTTTTTTTTTTTTTTTGACTATACAAGGATTTTTTTTTTAATATATTTTATGTGGAACATTACGTTTTTTTTTATTGTTATTTATGTGTGGGTTTATTTTTTCGTTCTCATGTTTTAATATGCGTGGTTAATTTTTTTTTTGCGTTAAAATTTTTATTGTTATTCCTTAATTCTATTTATTATTTGTGCGGGGTTTTTTTTTTTTTTTGGGTTTTTTTTATTATCTTTTCGGTCTCATGTTAATAGTATTGTTTTTTTTATATATGGCTTATATGTGATTGACCTCATGTCGCGGATAATTTTTTTTTATCTTAATAAGTCAATATTTTTGTAATTTTTTTTATTTTGTGCCGAGCGGTTTTTTTTATATTGCGTACAAAAAAAAAAAAAAACCAATTTGGTTGGCCCAAATTGGGAGCCCAAAGGGCCGAGCACTGTAGCGTGTGGAACAAAACTACTTCGTTTTATTCTACGTCGAGCATAATTATTTTAATTTTTTTTATTTTGTGGCGGTTTTATTTTTTTTCGGCCTCATGTTTAATAGTTTTGTTTTTTTTTCTTATATTGCTATGTGTTGGGCTATATGTTTCAAAGATTCTTTTTTATGGCTATACGACAGAGGGTTTTTTTTTAATATAATTTTTATGGGAACAATAGGCTTTAAATGAATTCGCAGCGTTACTGCATCAGGCGTTTTACTATTGTATTTTGTGGGCGGGTTTATTTTTTTCTTCGGTCTCATGTTTAATAGTTTGGTTTTTTTTTATATGGGCTTATTTGTTGTGCCTCATGTCGCGAGTATTTTTTTATCTGAATAAGTTAATATTTTTGTATTTTTTTTTCTATTTTATGCCGAGCGGTTTTTTTACATTGCCTACAAAAAATAATGCCAAATGGGCCGGCCCAAAATAAGAGCCCATTGGGCCGGGTACCGTAACGACGCTGCCAAAACGGCAGCGTTTGTATATATATATAATATGACATAAGGAACTTGAGTGGTGGGGGTTGTGATCCCACATTGCCACATTGATCAACTGCAAATTAGAAATGTACGCTTTCAGTAAAACTTATAAGTAATGTACTACACTACAAACAAGAATTGCATGTGTTATTATGAATCATATATAATTTTGTAAAAGGTTTATACATAGTAAACCATCAAAAGGTTTATAATTTAATGATTATAATAAAGGTTCACTAATGTGGATGTTTTTGATAGATCCAAACAGGTTTAACATTGAATCTTAACAATAGCGACATACTCATACAGCGTATCCATATTTGTGTACAAGGTGAGCACCATGCATGACAGAGCAATTAGTGATAGACTCCACACGCTCTGCCTTCATATTTATTTATTCACAACATAATCTACATAACGACAAGACCAAAGTCACAGGAAACGCTGACTCGGCCGCGTTTCGCGTTTCGGATCGTTCGTACCGAAACGCGGTACGATCGCGACTCGGATCGCTCGGGATCGCGATCCGGATCGCTATATTCGGCGTTTCCAAAGCACATCAATCAGCGTACCGAAGTCTGTTGGTACGGCGTACCAAAGTTAATTGGTACGGCGTACCAAAGTTAATTGGTACGGATTTGGTACAGCCTTTAACCATGGATGATAGAACAGTTGTGATTGATAATGGCGATTCAAATAATTTTGTTTTCAGTTTCTTGGTGTTACATGATGGTTAAATTTGTTCGATTTGTTTTGAAGGCTGGACTAGTGGTGGAGAACATCAAATGTGGTGTATGAACTATGAACTATTATGTTAGAATATTTTTTGGTTTTATAATTTTAGTATGGCTCTAGGAAGTATACCTTTATTGCATTGATATCTTGCAAGTACTTTTTGTTGTTCAGAGTGAGAAGTTTGTGGTCAGAGTTTAATTTAAATTATTAACAACATACAACTTGGACACAGTACAATACTTGCTCTAAATTAATAATATTAGACTATTTGTATTCCCAATACACAATATTAACCACTCAATCTAATGTTAACCACTTCCACTCATCAAAAACAAAACCAAACTCATTCACTGATCAATTTCTAGATCTCCGAGCAAAAAAAAAAAAATCTTCATCATGGTTTTTGGTAGAAAAAGAAACCATGATGATATGCAAGAAGATAATGGAGTTAATGATGTTGGTGACGATGAAGAAAACACAGATAATAATGAAAGTGCAGCTCAAACTCAAACACAATCTCAAACAAATGATGGTAAGCCACTACTTAGTGAAGTTGTTATGGTTTCTACTGGTAATAGCAAAATGCAGGGGGTTCGAAAGTTTGGGTTTGTAGACATTGCAACTTGCAGTTTACAAGCTCATATTCTAGAATACATATTCATTTTTTTGGACCCCAACCCGGAAAGAAAGCTGAAATTAGAAGGTGTGGTGCTATAATCAAGGATCGAGAGAAGTACGAGGAATTGAGGAGAAAGGTAAGCAATGCGGAACAGGTTGGTGTTTCTACTAAAAAACCAATCGAGTAATCGATTGGATACAATGAAAACTAGTGATTTCAAATCATGCGAGGTCTATGTGCAAATGGAATACCGTTTAATGTTTTGCGCAACCCTCAATTTCAAGAAATGGTTGTTGCAATTAACAAAGCTCCTGCTGGTTACAAGGCGCCTTCAAGTGAGAAAGCAAGGACCGTACTACTTGATGAATGTGCTAGGGATGTAGAAAAAGATTTAGTACCTGTTAAAGATACATGGTATACACAAGGAGTATCTATCGTATCTGATGGTTGGTCAAATGTTAAACATAAGCCATTGATTAATATTCTTGCTGTTAATAGCCGTGGTGCCACTTTTATGTATGCTGAAGATTTTTCTGGAGTGGAAAAAACAGGGGTAGAAATTTCCAAATTTTTACTCGAAGCTATTGAAAGCATTGGACCGAGTAATGTTCTTCAAGTTGTAACGGATAATGCTGCCAATTGCAAGGCTGCTGGAGAGGAGGTGGAAAAGGTACACAAACATATCTTCTGGTCTCCATGTGTTGTTCACACTTTAAACTTGATCTTTAAAGACTTAGCTAAAGAATTTGTTTGGTTATCCGATACATACAAAAGAGGTAAGATGATCGTTAAGTACTTTTTAAATCATGCACAAGCATTATCGATTTTTAGAGAAAATTCGAAACTAGAATTGCTGAAAGTAGCTAAAACCCGATTCGCCTCCCACTACATTTTGTTGAAAAGGCTAAAGGAGTGTAGGGAGGCTCTCGCAACTACTATTGTACTTAATTCTTGGAGGGATTGGGCTAAAAAAGGGGATGAGAAGACTCGAAAAATTGGACAGGTGGTTTGTGAAACTATTAGAAGCGATGAATTTTGGGATGACGTTGATCGTATCCTTGCAATAACTAAACCTATATATTTGTTGATTAAATTTTATGACGGGGAGGGTGCGAAAATGGGAGAAGTATATGAAAGGATGGATAATATGGTTGGAGAAATTAAAGACGTGATGAAAAATGTGTACAACTCATACTTCCCGGAAGTTCAGAAGATTGTTTTAGCTAGGTGGGAGAAAATGACCATCCCTTTACATTGTCTCGGGTTCGCATTAACACCGAGGTTTTATGACAAAACCTATCTTAGTACAAAAGCGCCCGGTGGAATTCCTAGAAAGCCTCCAAATCTCGATAATTAGCTAAACATTTACTAGGTAGCATGTCAATTTTATGAACTCTATATGACAAAAACTCGAATAACATTTTGATTCGTTATAACTTGATATAGATTGTGTTTGTGTATTGGTACATGTTTAAGTTTATTTTTAGTTCCAAAGTGGTTTTTTAGACTTATTATTTGTATTAGTTTAAAGAAATAGTAATGCATTTTAAATAGCTAGTATTATTGTAAATTATAACCAAACAAAAAAAAACTTGATAATAAAAAAACGTTCTATACAAAACGCCCAGCAGCGAAGCGCGAGTATCATAACCTTGTTTTTATAACAAAATAAATTGTAACCCCAAAATTTAGTAATGATTATAATACTATACTACAAACTTTAGGGTATGTTTATGTTTTAGCCATTTACAAAACTACATTTCGTCCCATGTCAAAATAGATTCTATTTAAAGATGTCTTCATGTAATCATACGACACACTAAAAAACATCTTTTTCACAAAGGCTCTCAAAAGGTACTTGCAGCCATATCCAATGGATCCAAGCTTCATCCAAAATGATGATCTAACCGAACCCATTTTGTCGAAACACACGAATCCACCCGAAGAGGTAGTGAGCTCGGAACTAGAAGAGATACTATCCGACACGAGTTTAACCTCCTTTGGTCGACTAAAAAAGGCGGTACCTATGGAACTATATAGTTTGTTTCGGCTAGCAGGTCCAACTATCGTAGTCTACGTGCTAAACAACGTGACATCGATGTCGACACAAATCTTCTGTGGTCACCTTGGTAACCTTCAGCTCGCAGCTGCGTCACTTGGTAACAATGGTGTCCAGCTTTTCGCCTATGGTGTCATGGTAACAAAACTATACTACATATTCCTTCGAATAAACTATATTGTTTTGTTGTGTTACAAGAACTAACATTAACTTTAGTGTAAAACGAATCTACACTTGATCATTTCAGATTTTCAGGAAGAACAATTTAATCTTTTTTTTCTTTCTAATTAGCAAAACTGTGAGTTAAATCACTACAATATTAAGAACGTGATCATAGTGCCTCGTAGTGTATGGGTCATCCCTCAGTAGTTTTTTAATATATTATATTGCTTTAAGAAGGAAAAAAAAAGAACGTAATCATAAGCATGACGTCTCAAGGATTATACTCCGTACTAGACTTGGAATGAGATCTTAGCCTTATTATGTTCACATGCTTTTTGTTTTCGTTGTTTGAGACTTTCATTTTTGATACTTTTAGGGTGTGTTTGGTGTACATGAAAAATCCTATCTGAAAATCGTCTATACTTGAATCCACCCAAGAGAGTATGGTATGTACGGGTGGTAATTTCTAACCCAACACGAAACCTAACTTGAAACCAATACGAAAATTAGCAGGTATGGGTTGAGTCTAAATAGATTTCGGGTCGGGTTTAGTTAAACTCATCTAACCCGTTTATTAGGGCGCGTTGTTTTGTAAATGGAATTGGAATCGAATTTGGGTTTTGTATTGGTTTAAAGAAAAGTACGAGAGAGAAATGTATAATTGATTAAAAAATGTTAGGGGTTGTTTGTTAGAGGGTTATGGAATGAGAGATTAGGAATCATCTCATAAATAAGTGTTTGGTTCATTAAATTTTATGATTTTTGGAAAGAATAGTTGTGTTGAAACCCATAGAACTATTCCATATCATATGGGTAGTTTTTATGATTTTATTTTTCTCTCTCTTTAATTAATGAAGTTACATATTAATTTGTTTTCTTTTTTTTTTGTCTTCTTTCACAATTTATAAACAATACACAAACTCAATTTATAAACCAAACAAATCTTTTAAAAGTATCATACATATTTCTATTCCACTTCATACCAAATCCGAAACTCATTGTGATTCATGCCAACACACCAAACGCCCCCTTCGTTTGTCTAGAAAGTCGGTGCAATAAGAAAAAATATGAATAATACTTTTTAGATTAAAAATAATGATAGAAATTGATGGTAAGAGCAAAAAACAAAAGAAAGATATATTAGAAATCATGAAATGCTTATGTTATATGTACCCTCTAAAACACCGTTTGTACTCCCTTGTTTTTTGGCCTTTTTTAATTTTTTTTTTTTGATTTTGTATATGTTCTAAAACTGTGACACGGAAAATACGGAACGAAAAATATAAAGTTTAACAGGTCAAAAGTATGAAACTGTCAAAAATTACGGAACAGAAGCTGATAAAAAACTGGTGCACTATAAAAGAGAACAAAAATAAATCTTTTGTACCTTTTTGGTATTTTTTAGGCGGGGGCCAGAAGGGTACCCAATAAGAACACCCATCATGAAAATAATAAAGAGTGTTTAAAATGCATGGCTCAAAAGAGAGGAGTAAATAAATATGATAGAATGTAACGCCTACTACTTTAATTCTAAAAACCTGGCATATTAATTAGGAATGGGGTAATGGTGTGGTTTGATTGTTTGATTCTCATATGTTACTACCAAACAAATTATTCAAGCTTTCATTTCATTCTTTGAATCAAAACTCATATACTAAACTTCTCTTTGAACATGTCAAGTTCGAGTTTGAATAAGTTAAGCTGTTTTTTTAAATTAAAAATTATCTATATTTTTTTATACGTGTTAAATAGGTTAAACGGGTCGACCCGCAAATCCGTTTAACCTGTTTAATCCCGTGTAACGTGGCAACTTTTGTATATAAGACGGGTTAAATGAGTCAACCCGTTTAACCTATTCAACCCGTGTAACCTATTTAACCCGCCAACCGAAGTATATATACGCGTTAAATGAGTCAGATTCAAGTTATGTTTAAAAAAATTAAAGTTGATATAGTTGATCCAATTATTAAAATATCAAATTCGGGTTAAAATATTCTAACCCGCTAACCTAAACTCAACCCAAATTACTGCCCCTTATTAGTATGCAAATTGATACACGGGCCTACGTTTCCATCAATATCTCATTAAAAGCTGCTCGTACTTCTTTTTGTTTTGATGCTTTTCACGTTACAAGTTGATTCCTCAAATCAAGATTTGCACACTCTAAAAAGTGATTGGCACACTCAAAATGTGTGTTGTGCAAAATGTCTTGACATTTAGACCCCTACATCATTTAGTGAGTGTGCAAATATTAAAGGTATAATAGTCATGACACACACATTTTGAGTATGCCGATCACTTTTTGAAGTGTGCAAATCATCTCCCTTTTACTTAATTCAATTTTCATACCAAACAACATTATTCAAATGCATAGCTTACTTCATTTCCATTTCTGTGATAATAAAAATATACGTATTTTTAAAAATAAGAAGTGATTTGCACACTTTTTTATTTTTATTAACACACTCCATTATACAAGCAGTTAAAACAGTTTATACTTAATGTATAATTGTTTGATGCATGCATTAGAGTGTGTCAACTGTTAATAGTACAACACATTTTTTTATCAGTTTTTATTCCGTACTTTTTGTCTGTTTATAAATTTGACTTATCAAACTTTATAAAAAAAAATCGCATTTTCAATTTCCTAGTTTTATAGTAAAAACAAAATTATATTAAAAAAAAGGTATTACAATCACTCTAGAGGTATTAATAATAACCTATCCCAAAATATGGATCTGAATCATGTGCTTTAGTAGCTTTACTAGTTTTAATCCTCGTGTACGCACGGGGCTTGTACATTATGTTTTTTTTAATATATATATAATTTTTAAATTTATTAATTTTTTTTAATTCTTTTTATTATTGCTCGTAAACTGAAACCGAAATAAAAAACGTGTATAAACCATGTATAAAATGTGTGTAAAAACGTGTATAAATTTTAAAATAACTTGAAAATATATTTTTGTAACATAACTGAATTTTGAGTTAATTGCAAACAGTCGTTAGCATAAAGGACTAACGTTGCAACTCTTCGTTAGTTAAATGGACTAATGTTGCAAATGAGATGTAACAGACTACATATAATAGGTCGAATTTTCAAGTTGGATACATACAATAACAAAAAATGACAAGTTGGATACATTTTCAAGTCATTAGCCCTTTTTTTTAAATGCAAAAGTTCTCACTTTTCGTTTTCCTTTACTGGGTAAAAGATGACGAGCTTTAAGTCTCACAATTACAACAACCTTAAAAGTATTCAACCCACAGTCCTCACAAATACGTCTAAACCTATTCCCGTATTTGTTGTCACCTTAAGACTTCACTACTCCACCATATATGAGGTAGGAAGATGTGGAGCGGCAAAACTAGAAGGAAAGAAAGATTCCCTCAACCCACAATGCTATTCACGGGAAAGTATGATTTCACAAAAAAAATGTTTCCATTCGGCATTAGTGTTCCGATGTAAAACTTTAAGAGAGAGAGAATCACATTATTAGTTTACTAGGCAAATACCCGTGCACGCACGAAAAATCTTTAGCGGCCGATAATTAACGATATGCAATAAAACGACCAGAACACCAAGATAAAGACCTTTGAAAAATATCATCAAAAAGGAAATCATTTTTTTTGTAAAGAGTTACCCCGGTAAAGTATATTAATCACAAATCCAAATGAGAACAATGGAATGTGATCGGGTGTCACATTAACCTCGAGTCTAGACTCGAACTACCACTAAACGTTTGTGACATGCCACAACACGTTAGATACACAACAAACAAAAATTTTATAGCTAATTAATCATAAAGCCTTAAACTATTAGGCATCTTCCGTAGCGAAAGAAGCCTTCTAATCTTCATCATATTCTTGAAATTAAATGTATGAAGTTTGAGCCGAACCGTAACAAGTATTAAGTCTCTAATATCCTCCGGTGGCCTTTTAACATTCTTAAACAGCCTAGCATTCCGTTCCATCCAAATGAAATATGAAGCCGCTGCAAATATTAGTTTACCAACCACTCCCTTAAACGTACGTTTGGTTGAAAGAGATTGGCACCAAAGCAGAATATCATCAAGATGAGGATTAACATTCTCCATTCCAGCATACATGCGAACATAATTCCAAACCTGAGAAGAATACGTGCATTCAAAAAATAGGTGTTCATGAGAATCCGCTTGCATTTCACACAATGAACATGAGAGCTGAGATAAATCAGTAGCTGGACCAACATCCCAAGGTTTTGGTTTATCATGCATTTTTAAACTTCTTATCATGACGAGCCAAAGATGGAACGCATGACGCGGAATACAATGTGAAAACCACACCGTGTGAAACCATAGAACTTTATTACGTCGCGATCGTAATTCCTCCCACGCAAGCTTGACCGAGAATTCACATATGTTATCATTAGAGTCACGCCACTTCATGTTGTCTTGGCGAGAAGAGCCCAAAGCCGGAGTTGCTATACTTCCCAGGATAGGAGCTTTAACTAACCATGTTGGTGGCCAATTCCAAACTCCATGCATAAGTAACTCAGCCACACATGTTCTAAGGCTATAACCTTCCCTAGTAATATCCCTTGGAGATAGGCAACGAATAAGGGGACTTTAGGGACACTACTGGTCATGCTACAATGACGTTTTTTGACCATTACCCATGGTAACCCATATAAACGGTCTGACACGGTCACGTAGTTGAAGAATTTTTCGCCAACCCCAACTCATATTCGATTTAGGCTGAACCTCCCATAATGAACGACCACGAAGTTTATACATATGGATCCAACGAACCCACATAGACTCTTTATTTGCCACAATATTCCATATATGGGTAGTCATAAGAGCAAGGTTAAATAGCTCAAGACTACGCAAGCCTAGGCCTCCTTCGCGTTTTGGAAGACAAATAGAGTCCCAAGCCACTTTCGCCTTACCACGTTTGTAATCCTCGTTACACCAAAGAAAACCACGAGTAATTTGCTAAATATCACTAATAATTCCTTTAGGAATAACAAGAACAGATGCCCAATATACTTGCATAGACGAAATTACCGACTTACACAATTGAAGTCTCCCCGCAAAAGACAACGACTTGTTTTTTCAGTCTCTAATTCGGTTACGAGCTTTCTCAACAAGGATTTTGCAATCCTTATTCAAAAGCCTAGACGAGATAAGGGGAACCCCAAGATACTTAACCGGAAGCTCTCCTTCTAAAAAACGACATAATAATAAGAATACCAATTTTAACATGATTCGCTACATTACAAAAGAACGTCGTACTCTTTGGAATGCTTGGAACTAACCCCGAAACCTCCTTAAATTCATTTAGAGATTCCACAATCACTTTAGCCGATGCCACGTCTCCTCTAGCAAATAGGAACAAATCATCCGCAAAACACACGTTGATAATTTACAACTCTTCACAATGCTTATGATACCGAAATGAATCCGACAAGCGAACCTTTTTCTTAAGAATAGGCATTAAAATTTCCATAACTAGCGTGAAGAGATATGGAGAGAGGGGATCACCTTGACGAAGACCCCGTTTTCCTTTAAAAAATCCGTGAATATCTCCATTGATGCTTATCGAGAAAGATGTAGACGTAACACAAGCCATTACCCACTTTATCATAACCCGATGAAATCCAAAACACTTAAGAATATGGCCTAAAAATTGGCAATCCATCGTGTCATACGCCTTTGGAATGTCAACTTTGAACGCACACCTAGGAGGACCTCGATCAAGATGATAATTATGCATTAACTCCTGCGTTATAAGAATATTATCCAAGATGCGTCTACCCAGAACAAAAGCTGACTGATTTTCACTAACAACCTCTTTTATCCCATCAATAATGCGATTAGTAAGGATCTTACTAATGCATTTATAAACAATATTGCAACAAGAAATAGGACGGTAATCAGTTACCTTAAGAAGGGTTGAAACTTTCGGAATTAGGGCAATAAAAGTATGATTAATTTCTTTGAGAAGTTTACCATTGTGGAAGAAATCTTGGATAGCCTTGCATACTTCCTACCCAACCACGTCCCAACTTCTTTTGAAAAAAACCGAAGTATACCCATCGGGACCCGGGGCTTTATCATTCCCAATATCAAACATCGCCTTTTTAATCTCATCGTTAGTAATAGGTTTCGTCATTTTTGCAATAGAAACATCAGAAACCTTGTTACAAAACAATCCCTCACTATCGAGAAGCTCACACGCCATTTTAGTACCAATAAAAGCCTCATAGTGAGACACAAAAACATTAGGAACTGAGTTATCTGTAACTTCCACATTATCAACAGTAGTAATGACATTAATTTTGCTTCTCTGATGTCGGCTCTTGATTGACTTGTAAAAGTAGGCTGAATTTGAGTCACCCACTTCAAGCCATTCAATCTTAGCTTTTTGTTTTAGAAATCGCTCTTCATCAATCTTTGAATCATTGAAAGCTTGAATGTATACAACCTCTTCATCCCTAAGCACATTGTTAGACGGATCTAGATCAAGTGATTTAACATCATGATTTAACATCAGTTATGAACACTTGATCATCATTCAAAGAACTCTATCCAGAAGTACTAAAACACATTAAAAGATTCATGAGTTTGTAACCATACCAGAACCTAAGTTGGCTAGATCGAATCACCATTGAAAAATCTCTTTAGGGATGAACAAACATCAAAAAGCAACTGTAATATCTTCATCGAGTAAACCCTAAACATGTGTTCGATCCCAAGCAGTTGTAACTGCTAATACTAGCAGCATTAATTCACATTCCTTGGCAGCACTAATGTGTAAACAAGCAGCATTAATATGCAATGGGCAGCACTAATCCATAACGAGCAGCATAAACTATCAACTGGCAGCATTAAGTGTTTACGACAGCACAAACATCCTTTAGCAGCAATAACAAATACACTTGGTTCGAATTCAAGCAGTATTAATAAACGTGAAGCAGCTTTAATAATCATTGACAGTACTAACCTTCTGTGAACAAGTAACCTCAGTCGAATAATCTTTGTCTACCAGTAGGGTGACTTTGTAACAAAGTAACTTCAGTCGACTTCTTCTTAAACCACCAGTAGAGTTACTTTAAACTAGGAAGCCTTGACGACATTCACAAACCATAAAACTCCTTCACACGATCTTCTGCTAGCCCTTGATGTTCAAGATAATTAAAGCACGAACCCTTACAGCTAAGGTTTAGTTCCATAAGTACGAACATCAATTAGGGTTTATCAAGACAACTCGTGAATTATCAAGACAATTCGTCAATTAGGGTTTATCTTGCAATCTTCTTGCTGATGTGCTTCCTCTAAACGATTCATACATCCATGTCTTAGGGTTTTCATAATAACACGACTTAGGGTTTTGAAACACCCTTTATGTAAACAACCTGCTGCTTCTTTATGACTTCATCGAATTAGGGTTTTGAAACATCTTAATTTACATTCATTCACGCCATTACCTGCTGCTTCTTCTTTTCCTTGTCTCCAAAAATCGATCACAGTAACTGTGTTCCTTCATACTTCATTCACAACGACTGTTAAAGGTTCTTTTCATAGAATAAGCTCTAAAGAACTCTTGAATTTATGTAACCAAGAACCATAAACAGCAACCATCTTGTTGTCACGAACCAATCAACAACAATTCTTCCTTTACAGAATTAGGGTTTTGTGAGAAACCCTTATATTTACCAAAATTGTCTTGTACCAAAGGTTCCAAAAACACGACACAAAAAAACCTTGTGATCCTAGATATCACGAGCCACCAGGCTCTGATACCACCTGATAGAACCTATAGAACGTGATAGGTTCTAGATCGTTTAAGCTCTAGATTGTTTAGATCTAATCTAGGATAAATACTAACAAAGGCAGAATATTCAAACAAAGAATCATTGTTATTAAACAAGGTTTTACATTTATACATTCACTCCAAGCCCCAATTCTATATGATCAGTATAGAACGGTTACAATCTAACAGGGTTCAAGGAAACCTTGATACCTTGGGGCTACACCAACACAACTAGACGTCTACATCTTTACACTTTGTGTACACACACATTTTTCACACAAAGGGATACTAAAAACTATGTCTATGGATCTCTTTATATAATAGAGTCCATAAGACTTTACAAGGAAAACTAATTGTATTAGGAAACTTAAATCTTCCTAATCTTTGTCTTCATATCTTCATATCTTTGAGCAAATCTTCTAAAATCTTTATGTACTCCTACATCTTGTAGAATTCCATAATGTCGACTTTGATCCTTTTGTTTTCCTCTTGTTTCATTGTTTTGTATCATTGTTTTGTATCATCAAATCAATATAATTCCCAACATATCAACTTTAATATAATCCTAGTATTTCTTCACAAAAGCGAAAGAGAACCTGTTAGGGCTGGGAGCCTTAAAACTACCACAATCTCAAACCGCATTCTTAACTTCATCTAAAGAAACAGGAGTCTCCAAGCTATCACGGTTAAGAGCACATAATCTAGAAGAGTTAGCAAACAGAAGGAAATCTACATTCAAATCATGGTCTTTGTACTTTTCTTTAAAAAGTTGAGAAACTCTTCCTTAATTTAAGAAGGATCTAAAATCCAAACACATTCATTCATAATACCATGAATCATTTGAGCTCTCCTTTTTTTGCTTTATCATCCCGTGAAAATTTTTAGAGTTCTCATCACCTTCGATATCCCATTTGACACACGCCTTTTGAAAAAGATCAAAGGATTCAAAAGTATCTAATATGTCCACCTCTTGAAGAAACTTAATACTAGAATCACGGTCGTCATCATTCGCATAACCCACTTCAATTTTCTCTTCTATAGACTTGATAAGCTGCAAGTTATCATGTTTAGTAACAAGTTTAGAAGTTTTAATTTCAGAATGTCATTGCTTAATTCTAGCTTTGAGGAGGCGAAATTTTTATGAGATAAGAGCTTCTTTCTAAAGTTATGTTCCTCCAATTTAGGTAACTCCGTTTTGATAACTTCATCAAATGAATCACAAAGTAACCAGGAATGAAAAAGCTTGAAATCGAACAAAGCTGTATTTGTTATTTGCTGCTATAATGGATGTTTGTGTTGTCGTAAAAAACTTTAATGTGCCAGTTGATAGTTTATGTGCTCGTTATGGATTAGTGCTGCTGCCCATTGCCATATTAATGCTGCTTGTTTCACATTAGTGCTGCATGGAATGTGGATTAATGCTGACTGTATAGCAGTTACAAATGCTTGGGTTTCGGAACTCATGTTTTAGGGTTTACTCGATGAAGATATTACAGTTGCTTTTTGATGTTTGTTCATCCCTAAAGAGATTTTTCAATGGTGATTCGATCTAGCCAACTTAGGTTCTGGTATGGTTACAAACTCATGAATCTTTTAATGTGTTTTAGTACTTCTGGATAGAGTTCTTTGAATGATGATCAAGTGTTCATAACTGATGTTAAATCATGATGTTAAATCACTTGATCTAGATCCGTCTAACAATGTGCTTAGGGATGAAGAGGTTGTATACATTCAAGCTTTCAATGATTCAAAGATTGATGAAGAGCGATTTCTAAAACAAAAAGCTAAGATTGAATGGCTTAAAGTGGGTGACTCGAATTCAGCCTACTTTTACAAGGCAATCAAGAGCCGACATCAGAGAAGCAAAATTAATGTCACATTAATACTGGTTAAAATGTGGAAGTTACAGATAACTCTAGTTCTAATGTTTTTGTGTTCTCACTATGGGCTGTTATTGTATAAATGGCTCTTTCTAGTTTCTTGTTTTTTTTTTCTCGTGTCGTGAGCTTCTCGATAGTGAGGGATTGTTTTGTAACAAGGTTTCTGATGTTTCTATTGCAAAAATGACGAAACCTATTACTGCCGGTGAGATTAAAAAGGTGATGTTTGATATTGGGAATGATAAAGCCCCGGGTCCCGATGGGTATACTTCGGTTTTTTTCAAAAGAAGTTGGGACGTGGTTGGGTAGGAAGTATGCAAGGCTATCCAGGATTTCTTCCACAATGGTAAACTTCTCAAAGAAATTAATCATACTTTTATTGCCCTAATTCCGAAAGTTTCAACCCTTCTTAAGGTAACTGATTACCGTCCTATTTCTTGTTGCAATATTGTTTATAAATGCATTAGTAAGATCCTTACTAATCGCATTATTGATGGGATAAAAGAGGTTGTTAGTGAAAATCAGTCAGCTTTTGTTCTGGGTAGACGCATCTCGGATAATATTCTTATAACGCAGGAGTTAATGCATAATTATCATCTTGATCGAGGTCCTCCTAGGTGTGCGTTCAAAGTTGACATTCCGAAGGCGTATGACACGATGGATTGGCAATTTTTGGGCCATATTCTTAAGTGTTTTGGATTTCATCGGGTTATGATAAAGTGGGTAATGGCTTGTGTTACGTCTACATCTTTCTCGATAAACATCAATGGAGATATTCACGGATTTTTTAAAGGAAAACGGGGTCTTCGTCAAGGTGATCCCTCTCTCCATAATCTCTTCACGCTAGTTTTTTTAGTTATGAAATTAATGCTTATCTTAAGAAAAAGGTTAGCTTGTAGATTCATTTCGGTATCATAAGCATTGTGAAGAGTTGTAAATTATCAATGTGTGTTTTGCGGATGATTTGTTCCTATTTGCTAGAGGAGATGTGGCATCGGCTAAAGTGATTATGGAATCTCTAAATGAATTTAAGGAGGTTTCGGGGTTAGTTCCAAGCATTCCAAAGAGTACGACGTTCTTTTGTAATGTAGTGAATCATGTTAAAATTAGCATTCTTATTATTATGTCATTTTCTGAAGGAGAGCTTCCGTTTAAGTATCTTGGGGTTCCCCTTATCTCGTCTAGGCTTTTGAATAAGGATTGCAAAATCCTTGTTGAGAAAGCTCGTAACCGAATTAGAGACTGAAAAAACAAGTCGTTGTCTTTTGCGGGGAGACTTCAATTGTGTAAGTCGGTAATTTCGTCTATGCAAGTATATTGGGCATCTGTTCTTGTTATTCCTAAAGGAATTATTAGTGATATTTAGCAAATTACTCGTGGTTTTCTTTGGTGTAACGAGGATTACAAACGTGGTAAGGCGAAAGTGGCTTGGGACTCTATTTGTCTTCCAAAACGCGAAGTAGGCCTAGGCTTGCGTAGTCTTAAGCTATTTAACCTTGCTCTTATGACTACCCATATATGGAATATTGTGGCAAATAAAGAGTCTATGTGGGTTCGTTGGATCCATATGTATAAACTTCGTGGTCGTTCATTATGGGAGGTTCAGCCTAAATCGAATATGAGTTAGGGTTGGTGAAAAATTCTTCAACTACGTGACCGTGTCAGACCGTTTATATGGGTTACCATGGGTAATGGTCAAAAAATGTCATTGTGGCATGACCAGTGGTGTCCCTAAAGTCCCCTTATTCGTTGCCTATCTCCAAGGGATATTACTAGGAAAGGTTATAGCCTTAGAACATGTGTGGCTGAGTTACTTATGCATGGAGTTTGGAATTGGCCACCAACATAGTTAGTTAAAGCTCCTATCCTGGGAAGTATAGCAACTTCGGCTTTGGGCTCTTCTCGCCAAGACAACATGAAGTGGCGTGACTCTAATGATAACATATGTGAATTCTCGGTCAAGCTTGCGTGGGAGGAATTACGATCGCGACGTAATAAAGTTCTATGGTTTTACACTGTGTGGTTTTCACATTGTATTTCGCTCATGCGTTCCGTCTTTGGCTCGTCATGAGAAGAAGTTTAAAAACGCATGATAAACTAAAACCTTAGGATGTTGGTCCAGCTACTGATTTATCTCAGCTCTCATGTTCATTGTGTGAAATGCAAGCGGATTCTCATGAACACCTATTTTTTGAATGCACGTATTCTTCTCAGGTTTGGAATTATGTTCGCATGTATGCTGGAATGGAGAATGTTAATCCTCATCTTGATGATATTCTGCTTTGGTGCCAATCTCTTTCAACCAAACGTTCGTTTTAGGGAGTGTTGGTAAACTAATATTTGCAGGCGGCTTCATATTTCATTTAGGATGGGGAACGGAATGCTAGACGTTTAAGAATGTTAAGACACCGTGGATATTAAGAGACTTAATACTTGTTACGGTTCGGCTCAAACTTCATACATTTAATTTCAAGAATATGATGAAGATTAGAAGGCTTCTTTCGCTATGGAAGATGCCTAATAGTTTAAGGCTTTATGATTAATTAGCTATAAGATTTTTGTTTGTTGTGTATCTAACGTGTTGTGGCATGTCACAAACGTTTAGTGGTAGTTCGAGTCTAGACTCGAGGTTAATGTGACACCCAATCACATTCCATTGTTCTCATTTGAATTTGTGATTAATATACTTTACCGGGGAACCCTTTACAAAAAAAAAGATTTCCTTTTTGATGATATTTTTCAAAGGTCTTTATCTTGGTGTTCTGGTCGTTTTATTGCATATCGTTAATTATCGGCCGCTAAAGATTTTTCGTGCGTGCACGGGTATTTGCCTACTAAACTAATAATGTGATTCTCTCTCTCTCTTAAAGTTTTACATCGGAACACTAATGCCGAATGGAAACATTTTTTTTTGTGAAATCATATTTTCCCGTGAATAGCATTGTGGGTTTCCAGGAGGGAATCTTTCTTTCCTTCTAGTTTTGCCGCTCCACATCTTCCTACCTCATATATGGTGGAGTAGTGAAGTCTTAAGGTGACAACAAATACGGGAATAGGTTTAGACGTATTTGTGAGGACTGTGGGTTGAATACTTTTAAGGTTGTTGTACTTGTGAGACTTAAAGCTCGTCATCTTTTACTCAGTAAAGGAAAACGAAAAGTGAGAACTTTTGCATTTAAATAAAAAAGAATATTTCCTTATTAGGTATGATGCTTCTAATTTTTTATTATTTTTGAATATATGTTTAATTAAAAAGCTTAAATATTTCCAAAATTGGCATTATTTTGGTGGAGAAATCTAATGGAGGAAAAAAAACACATAAAATTATATGTGTCAAATTTATAAAAACAAAAACTTGAAAAAAAGGAGGTCATTAATAAAACTTTAGTGATTTAATTTTAAATAAATTATATAGAGTTAGGTGTAAATTTATAAATTTACAAATTTTATTATAACTTAAAAAAAACAAATAACCCCTTAAACTTTCATATAACTTATAAACAGAAAAAATAAAAATTATATATATATATTAAAAAAAACATAATGTACAAGCCCCGTGCATGCACGAGGATTAAAAGTAGTAAAGCTACTAAAGCACATGATTCAGATCCATATTTTGGGATAGGTTATTATTAATACCTCTAGAGTGATTGTAATACCTTTTTTTTAAATATAATTTTGTTTTTACTATAAAACTAGGAAATTGAAAATGCGATTTTTTTTTATAAAGTTTGATAAGTCAAATTTATAAACAGACAAAAAGTACGGAATAAAAACTGATAAAAAAATGTGTTGTACTATTAACAGTTGACACACTCTAATGCATGCATCAAACAATTATACATTAAGTATAAACTGTTTTAACTGCTTGTATAATGGAGTGTGTTAATAAAAATAAAAAAGTGTGCAAATCACTTCTTATTTTTAAAAATACGTATATTTTTATTATCACAGAAATGGAAATGTGTAAGCGTGCATGGAATAATGTTGTTTGGTATGAAAATTGACTTCGTAAAAGGGGGATGATTTGAACACTTCAAAAAGTGTCGGCATACTCAAATTGTGTGTGTATGAACCAAACACTACATATGACACACCTTCCTCTCAAACCCCAATAACTATTATACCTTTAATATTTGCATACTCACATAATGATGTAGGGGTCTAAATGTCAAGACAACACACATTTTGAGTGTGCCAATCACTTTTTAGAGTGTGCAAATCATGATTTGAGGAATCAACTTGTAACATGAAAAGCATCAAAACAAAAAGAAGTACGAGCAGCTTTTAATGAGATATTGATGGAAACGTAGGCCCGTGTATCAATTTGCATACTAATAAGGGGCGGTAATTTGGGTCGAGTTTAGGTTAGCGGGTTAGAATATTTTAACCCGAATTTGATATTTTAATAATTGGATCAACTATATCAACTTTAACTTTTTTAAACATAACTTGAATCTGACCCATTTAACGCGTATAAATATTTCGGTTGGCGGGTTAAATAGGTTACACGGGTTGAATAGGTTAAACGGGTTGACTTATTTAACCCGTCTTATATACAAAAGTTGCCACGTTACACAGGATTAAACAGGTTAAACGGATTTGCGGGTCGACCCGTTTAACCTATTTAACACGTATAATAAAATATAGATAATTTTTAATTTAAAAAAACATCTTAAACGGGTTGACGTGACGGGTTGACGTATCAACCCGCTTAACTTATTCAAACTCGAACTTGACATGTTCAAAGAGAAGTTTAGTAGTTTTGATTCAAAGAATGAAATGAAAGCTTGAATAATTTGTTTGGTAGTAACATATGAGAATCAAACAATCAAACCACACCATTACCCCATTCCTAATTAATATGCCAGGTTTTTAGAATTAAAGTAGTAGGCCTTCTGACATTCTATCATACTCCGTATTTATTTACTCCTCTCTTTTGAGCCATGCATTTTAATCACTCTTTATTATTTTCATGATGGGTGTTCTTATTGGTACCCTCTGGCCCGCTAAAAAATACCAAAAAGGTATAAAGATTTATTTTGTACTCCTTTTTATAGTGCAACACAGTTTTTTATCAGCTTCTGTTCCGTAATTTTTGACAGTTTCATACTTTTGACCTGTTAAACTTTATATTTTTCGTTCCGTATTTTCCGTGTCACAGTTTTATAACATATACAAAATTATAAAAAAAAATTAAAAAAGGCCAAAAAACAGGGGAGTACAAACGGTGTTTTAGAGGGTACATATAACATAAGCATTTCATGATTTCTAATATATCTTTCTTTTGTTTTTTGCTCTTACCATCAATTTCTATCATTATTTTTAATCTAAAAAGTATTAATCATATTTTTTCTTATTGCACCGACTTTCTAGACAAACGAAGGGGCGTTTGGTGTGTTGGCATGAATCACAATGGGTTTCGGATTTGGTATGAAGTGGAATAGAAATATGTATGATACTTTTAAAAGATTTGTTTGGTTTATAAATTGAGTTTGTGTATTGTTTATAAATTGTGAAAGAAGACAAAAAAAAAAGAAAACAAATTAATATGTAACTTCATTAATTAAAGAGAGAGAAAACTAAAATCATAAAACCTACCCATATGATATGGAATAGTTTTATGGGTTTCAACACAACTATTCATTCCAAAAATCATAAAATTTATTAAACCAAACACTTATTTATGAGATGATGTCTAATCTCTTATTCCATAACCCTCTAACAAATAGCCACCTATTACATTTTTTAATTAAAAAAAATCTAACACATTTCTTTTCATTTTTCTCTCTCATCAATTACAACGCAAATCTCATACTAGTATAGTATTTTAGAAACACAAAATCTTCTAAAATATTTACACACCACCTAGAACGACCACCATTTTATATTTTACAAACAATTTAAAAAAAATATTTTAATCTAAAACACAAAATCATTATTTTATATGCATGTAAAAAGAAACTTTCTTTAGTTTAAATACTAAATCTAGATAGGTGTTTCAGATAGGATTTTTCATGTACACCAAACACACCCTAAAAGTATCAAAAATGAAAGTCTCAAACAACGAAAACAAAAAGCATGTGAACATAATAAGGCTAAGATCTCATTCCAAGTCTAGTACGGAGTATAATCCTTGAGACGTCATGCTTATGATTACGTTCTTTTTTTTTCCTTCTTAGAGCAATATAATATATTAAAAAACTACTGAGGGATGACCCATACACTACGAGGCACTATGATCACGTTCTTAATATTGTAGTGATTTAACTCACAGTTTTGCTAATTAGAAAGAAAAAAAAGATTAAATTGTTCTTCCTGAAAATCTGAAATGATCAAGTGTAGATTCGTTTTACACTAAAGTTAATGTTAGTTCTTGTAACACAACAAAACAATATAGTTTATTCGAAGGAATATGTAGGTATGTTTCGTTTACCATGACACAATAGGCGAAAAGCTGGACACCATTGTTACCAAGTGACGCAGCTGCGAGCTGAAGGTTACCAAGGTGACCACAGAAGATTTGTGTCGACATCGATGTCACGTTGTTTAGCACGTAGGGATACGATAGTTGGACCTGCTAGCCGAAACAAACTATATAGTTCCATAGGTACCGCCTTTTTTAGTCGACCAAAGGAGGTTAAACTCGTGTCGGATAGTATCTCTTCTAGTTCCGAGCTCACTACCTCTTCGGGTGGATTCGTGTGTTTCGACAAAATGGGTTCGGTTAGATCATCATTTTGGATGAAGCTTGGATCCATTGGATATGGCTGCAAGTACCTTTTGAGAGCCTTTGTGAAAAAGATGTTTTTTAGTGTGTCGTATGATTACATGAAGACATCTTTAAATAGAATCTATTTTGACATGGGACGAAATTTAGTTTTGTAAATGGCTAAAACATAAACATACCCTAAAGTTTGTAGTATAGTATTATAATCATTACTAAATTTTGGGGTTACAATTTATTTTGTTATAAAAACAAGGTTATGATACTCGCGCTTCGCTGCTGGACGTTTTGTATAGAACGTTTTTTATTATCAAGTTTTTTTTTTGTTGTTTGGTTATAATTTACAATAGGGCTAATGACTTGAAAATGTATCAAACTTGTCATTTTTTGTTATTGTATGTAGTCATCTTTTTTTTTTGTTATTGTATGTATCCAACTTGAAAATTTATCCTATTATATGTAGTATGTTACCTCTCATTTGCAACATTAGTCCATTTAACTAACGAACAGTTGCAACGTTAGTCCATTTAATTTTTTTTATTTCGGTTTCAGTTTACGAGCAATAAAAAAAAATGTAAAAAATTATTATTTTTATTTCGGTTTAAGTTTAAGAGCAATAATTAAAAACAAAATTTAAAAAATTACAATTTTTTTTTAAGGTTTCGTTTTACGAGCAATAATAAAAAAAAAATAAAAAATTTTAATTTTTTTTATTTCGGTTTCAGTTTACGAGCAATAATAATAAAAAAATTTAAAATTTATTAAATTTTTTTATTTCGGTTTCAGTTTACGAGCATATAATAATAAAAAAAATTTAAAATTTTATTTTTTAATTTCGGTTAGTTTAAGAGCATAATTAAAAAAAATTTAAAATTCTTAAATTTTTTTTTATCGGTTTCAGTTTCACGAGCAATAAATAAAAAAAATAAAATAAAAAAATAAAAATTTAAAATTTTTTTATTTCGGTTTCAGTCTTGACTCGAGCTGATATAAAAAAAATTAAAAATTATTAATTTTTTTTAATTTCGTTTCAGTTTACGAGCAATTAATAATAAAAAAAAATTTAATTTAAATTTTTTTTATTTCGGTTTCATTTTACGAGCAATAATAAAAAAAATTTAAAAATTTAAAATTTTTTTATTTCGGTTTATGGTTTAAGAGCAATTAATTAAAAAAAATTTAAAATTAAAATTTTTTTTATATCGGTTTCCAGGTTTACGGAGCAAAATGATAAAAAAATTTAAATTTTTTTTAATTTCGGTTTCAGTTTACGAGCAATAATAAAAAAAATTTAAAAAATTAATTTTTTTTTATTTCGGTTTCAGTTTACAAGCGATAATAAAAAAAATAAAAAATTATTAATTTTTTTTATTTCGGTTTCAGTTTACTAGCAATAATAAATTTTTTTTTAAATTTATTAATTTTTTTTAATTCTTTTTATTATTGCTCGTAAACTGAAACCGAAATAAAAAACGTGTATAAACCATGTATAAAATGTGTGTAAAAACGTGTATGAATTTTAAAATAACTTGAAATTATATTTTTGTAACATAACTGAATTTTGAGTTAATTGCAAACAGTCGTTAGCATAAAGGACTATCGTTGCAACTGTTCGTTAGTTAAATGGACTAACGTTGCAAATGAGAGGTAACAAACTACATATAATAGGTCGAATTTTCAAGTTGGATACATACAATAACAAGAAAAAAAGATGGCTACATACAATAACAAAAAATGACAAGTTGGATGCATTTTCAAGTCATTAGCCCTTTACAATAATACTAGATATTTAAAATGCATTACTATTTCTTTAAACTAATACAAATAATAAGTCTAAAAAACCACTTTGGAACTAAAAATAAACTTAAACATGTACCAATACACAAACACAATCTATATCAAGTTATAACGAATCAAAATGTTATTCGAGTTTTTGTCATATAGAGTTCATAAAATTGACATGCTACCTAGTAAATGTTTAGCTAAATATAAATTTGGGTCGTTTTTATGTATGTTTAATGTTGATTCATAACAACTTTCAAACAATTTCCCTCAACTATCTATTTCAAAAGTTTCTGATATAGGCAAAAATAGAGGATACAAATCAGAACTATCTTATAAATGATAAAATGAAACTACAATGGAACATCGGGAAAAAAAATGAAAGGATGTTGCATTTTGGTGCAATCAATTGACTCAACTACTTATTCAACCATTGTACTTGTAGCAAAATCAACAATGAAAATATAATAACTTATTAGTACCAAATTGTGTAAAAGATGCTACTCGTAACATTCTGTTTGTTTAGTTAAGAATAATATATTGAAACTTCGCACTACCAGCAAAGGGGTATTGGCTTTTGAGAAGTCGATAAACCTCATTTTCATGTCACTTGAAGACCAATCATAGTCATTTTCTTGTTGTGTTACCACTTCCTCAATAAACCTCCTCCTTACTCCTTCAAGAACAACATCCCTTAAGCTTTGCCATCACACTGGCCATCATTAAGAGGATCAGGCTGGAACATAATCAGAGTGACACATACACATAATCAGACTGATCATTTAAACAAATGTGTAATTTTTGTCCCATCATTCTAAGTTTCGTTAAAATTTTCATTTGTCTCTTCTTGGTTAAATGCCTAGCAACAAACAACTCGATTACCAAAAGACTCGATTCTATATTCCCTCTAATCTCCGCGGAAAATACCACTCCTCAACCACTTGTCCATACTTTTCAAAACCTTGAAAGTCGCTACATACACAAGGGACGAGTTGTGGTTGATAAATACGTCTCTTAAAACAACATTCCTGAATGCTTTCCCACTTTAAACTTTGATTGATTGTACACCATCTATGAACGTATTTGTTCTCGATTTGTTCTAGAATTCTATAACCAAGTTCAAATCATTCGCGATGAAACAACTTATCCATGTTCAGTTTTGGATACAAAATCAACAAATCACTCTTCCACTTTATGCCTTTGTTGAAATCCTTCGCATTCCTGGTTATGGACAATGTGCCTACACTGAGGATTAATCACGTGAGTCTCTCACAGACTATCAAAAAATGAAAGGTCCGCATTGCACTTAGATACCCACACCCGAAGAGATCAGATGCCACATCCAAATTCCTTGCACAGTTCATTCTCACGTCAAAAAGGATGGTACAATCGTATACTATGATCAAAACAAAATCTTTCAACAAGAACTTCTACCGGACTTGAGCACTTGGGAGGAAATTATACACGAAAATGCAATAAGCCTCGCAGAAACCGTGATCATCTTAATGCATGTTGTGCTCACATGATTTATTGTATTTCCAACGAAAAACTATACAATCTTGCCTATTACATCGCTAGGAGGATTGAAAACATCAAAAAACGAAGCAATAAAGTTCTACCCTACGGGATGTTGCTTACCCGTCTCTACACTTGGGTGATGAACACCTTTCATCATCTCACAGGGCCCCAATACACTCTTGTCAACCCTTGATGTGTCACGATGTGTGCAAGTGTTAAACTTATAACTAGGGTTACCGGGCTCGGAAAAAATCTCGTGACTTGAAAATTTCCCACAGAATACCCACAAATTACCCATACGAAATTGTGTAAATTGTTGACCAAGTTTTTCGTGTGAAATCCGTGGCAAATTTTCCCACAGATTTCCCACTATTCTTGTTAAATAATTCGACATCCGTGGAAAAGTCGGCAAATTTCACACAACTTTAGCCACAAGATACAGATTTTCCCACAGATGTCTTGACATACCTGGTACTACACGAAGGTAAATACTAACACATTTCTGTCATTGGCGGTGTGAGCATGATCTCTTTGCTAATCATTAATAGTCTGCAAAATAGATCCATAAAACATAAATGGTTAGGTGTTGTCTAAAAGCATATACTTATTTTGTAATACAAAACAGTATTGTAGTTGACATAACTGATTGCCTGCCTCGACGATTCCTAGATTTTGGAAGTATTGGCGTTGAAGTGGAAGCCATATTTTTCGGTCCAAGTTTTTATGTCCTATGCACGACCCGACACTACACAACACCAGCTACAAACCACCATTCAGTTTTTAGAACAAAATGTAAATGTGTTAACTGTGAATATAATATTTGGATGGGGGATTGGAAAATTGGAATGTAATAACGAGTTCATTGTTTGTTAATAATTTGTTTTATGTACATATTTGGCATTGGTTTTTTATAGTTTTTAAGCCTAGTAGTGTAAAAAATGTGAAGAAATCATTGGGAAAATAATTCGTGAGAAGATCAATAGGAAGTTAACTGTGGGAGATCTGTGGCAAAATTTGTAGGTAAAAATGTGGGAAATCATGCAAAAATTGCTGGTAAAAAAATGTGAGAAATCAGAGGGAAAATTTTTCGGAGAAATCTGTGGAAATCTGTGGCAAAAAGTGAAAATGGTTCCTAGACAACTTGGAAAATCAGTGGGAAATAACTGTGGTAAATCTGTGGCAAAAATTGTTGGTAAAAATGTGTAAAATCAGTTGGGAAAATGTTTCTGAGAAATCAGTGGGAAATAATGTGGGAAATCTGTGGCGAAAAATGTAAAAAATAGTTTGCTATACAATGGGTGGGAACATCCCGTGGGAAAATAGTCAACGTTCCGTGTGAAAATCAAGTGTGAAAATATTTCCCCACGAGGGTTTTTGCATATCTAAATTAATTCGTTGGGAAAAGTTCTACCCTACGGGATGTTGCTTACCCGTCTCTACACTTGGGTGATGAACACCTTTCATCATCTCACAGGGCCCCAATACACTCTTGTCAACCCTTGATGTGTCACGATGTGTGCAAGTGTTAAACTTATAACTAGGGTTACCGGGCTTCTTGGTGACACACACGAGCAAGTGTACTTGTCCGTTAGTAGCAAGAGGTTTGAATGGTTAGCAGGGATCGTTCGCGGGGATTTTTATGTAATTGACGAAGTTTTAAAGAAATGACAAGCAATAAACCTACTAGCAAGAAAATAACAATAATGATGAAAATTCAAATGATTAAAAACTACACTTGATAGATTAGTTTGAATAATCTGATTTGCAAGTTTGTGATAAATACTTTGACAAGATGATTACGATAATTAGATGGTGATCTAATATATTGTTCTTAAGACTCACGATCCTCGTCAGGATCAAAAATAATAAAAATAAGCTTTAAGTTTAATCACTCAATTCAAGACCAATTCAATTTCAATAAGTTTGATTTGCGGTTCATTTCACAAATATGTTAACGCCCACAATTATGGTCTTGTAAGATCAAATTACTTAAGAAATGGTCAATACAAAAGGTAGCCGATCATAGACAAAAAAGCTACAATCAATTGCTAGAAATACCCTTTTGACTTATGAAACTTTTAGCAACAAATCTAATTTGATAAACAATGTCACTATGAAACATAAACATAGATAGATCTTAAAACTAGCTTGAAATTGAATCAAAACATGTTATCACAATCAAAAGAAAATCTTCATATTACAAACATCATCCAATCAAGTACACAAAGGCACTAGCCACTCATAGCTAACAAAGACATAAACTCAGAAACTTTAGTAAGAGAAAACATGATTAAAAGGTCTTACAAAGATTGTAATAAGATTACAAAGGAGGGCTTTGATTCCTTAAGGATTGGTGATGAGTCTTTGATGCCTCCTATGATTTTCCTCGGGTTTTATGACATGGATTTGGCTTTGAGAGAGAGTGGAGAGAGTTAGGAATGATTAATAGAGAGATTTGTAGAAGTGTGTATGAAAACAATGGCTAAATGGTCCTTTTTATACTAGTGTCAAGCCTTTGGAGTATTAAATGACGTGCTTGGGGCCTAAGGGTCATCAAATGCCAAGGAAAGTGAGTCTAGAAGGATCCTGATGTTTTGTGGGTCTTCATTCTTTAATCAAACTCGACTTATTCTTCATCTTGGGGATTGGAAGCTTGTATTGTTGACTTTTTTTACTCTTGAAAGGCTTCTCGAGCTTGATCTTGATGCGGGATTCTTCGTACTTGCATAAAACCTCTTTTATTCGTCATTTCTTCGTCTTTTTCTTCCTTTTCATGTATTTGGCTACATATAGACTTGCATACACACTATGATACGATTAAGTAACAAAATCATATAAAAATACCCAAATAACATATACAAAAGTATGGATAACGCGACTACAAACATGTACAATTTAAGCGTTATCAAATCCCTCCACACTTAAACTTTGCTTACCCTCAATCAAATTTAGACTTAAAGAAAACAAATCCACATTGTACATACGAATAATTTTAAAAATATGATGCAAGTCCACCAAGTACAAGTACAAGTATAAGATAGGACTCATTATTTATGCTTTTATTGGCAAAAAACAAGATGTTTGACAATACCCAATGATTTTTTTGCTTGATTTACATTTTACGCACCTCACGAAAAAGAAATAAAGTATAATTAACTCATTTACTCATTTATTATTTGGTGGATTAAATAAGATAAATCACACCCATAGCTCGGCTGTGACTACATTTATTACCATAGGCTTGTACAAAAAACAAAACATATTCGATGCGGCGTAAGCCTTCCAAGTAAGTATCCCACATAACAAATCTGATGGGGCGTAAACAAATCCGATGGGTGGTAAGCATCCCACATAACAACCATCATTCAGAGTAGCAAACAACCAACAAATAGACTTTGACTATGGTAAGGCTAGGCTAAATGGTGTATATTTTTTATTTGACGGATATATCAATTAAGAACGGGATGGCTCAACATGTGTTTCTAGGGGTATCTAGTGCTAAAGATGAGCACTAACAAATAGGTCCATATAAGTGGTTAACTAACCGATGTGGCTAGCTAATGGCATTTAGATGTAAACGGAAGGCCATTTTATTTTTATTCCTAAGTTGCTTCTTTGTCACGCACATACACTTATTATCACACAAGTGTGATCTCACTGCGGATTCGTAATGATTTACAAGCACAAGTTCTAGAACAAATAAAATCATCGGCACACTCATAGCAAAAAATTCGAGCATAAAAGATGTATGCTATATGAAAAATAGGCTCAAATCCTCACAATTTAGTGAAAGGGCTATAATATGTGCTAGCAAATGTTATTGATCCTAGAATGACTTGCAATATTAATCGGCACACATCTTAATTTTTTCAAAGATTACAGATTTTACCATTAGATTGATTCAGTTATTCTAATATATTATCCTAAAAGCGTGAAAACAACTGGATCACAAGGGCAAGCAAGTATACAAAAATTTTAAAAATTAGCCAAAAAATATGAAAATTTAAAATTGGTCTTGGTTTCCCTATTTACTCATCCAACACTTAAGTTAAGCATTGTCCTCAATGTGATAAAACAAACTTAAAAGCATGAAAATAGGGAAACAAGAGTAAGAGAAAAACCAGACTTCCGGGCATGAGAAATCGCAATTGAGCTCCATATGATAATGCTATGCGAAATCGAGCATAAGCTTCATGAGAACAATCGATTCCTTGGTCCTGGCATCTCATAATCAACACATGTAGTAATCTTATACACAAAACAAAACAAATACGAAATGTCACACCCCCAAAATCGGACAAGCAGCGGAATAGTAGCCTTGGGGTGCGACTTCATAGCACAACAATCAAGATATAGGAAACGACCTTAAATGGACGTTTTAAGATAAGATTTCATTCGATGCCATAGCAAAATATCAGAGTTCATACATTAGGTCCCATATGTTTTAAAAGTCATAAACATTTCCACATACATTTTTAATTAAACAAAAGCTTCATACTACCAAAAGATGACTTAAGTTTTTATAGATAAAAGTTGCATCGAATTTAAATAAACACCGAATCCATCTTCATTGATATCCATCAAGGCTCCCATCCAAGCTTATACCTTAGGACCTGAAATTAAACATGCTAAAAGTCAAC
>BQNB010073511.1:11286-32092 GCA_026074375.1 Tanacetum coccineum
CCCTGCTAGTTTACTTTTATAGCTAAAAAAATAAATGACATTTTTAACAATGTTAACAAAGTTAAACATTTTTACACACAAACTTGTTACACAATGAAACCATAATCCCACAAACCGGGCTAGGATAAGATATTAAATACATTTTTACTTTTCCGATTATTAATAACTATATTAATGATGGAAACCTGATAAACTTCCACGTACATAAGAAAATCGGAAACTAAACTTTATTCTTAAAAACTATAAAAAAACAAATTTCACTTATTTCTACTCCGAATCATCTTAATCACTAAGACCAAAGATATGTTGATAGACACGAACAGGTTTTTTTCTTTTTTTGTTAGATCTTGTTTTTCGTTCAGTTTTTATAATATCTTATTCTTAGCATACTAAGTTAACAAAACACTCCATATGCCTCATTAGATTAATAATTATCAGAACACATATATGATATGGATATATATAACTGTAGGATTGTTAGATTACATGTTGGATTGTAAGATTTAAATAAAACCCCCAAAGATAGCTTCGATTAGAACATGAATAGTATTGATTTCTAAAAATATGTTCTCACTTGTATATCTGATTAAGATTTTAGGAAGACAAATATAGTTATAATATTATATTAACGTTTTAGCAATCAAATGTAGTTATCTTGTTTAATCTTATTTGCATATGGTTTTATTTGTTAATAGTTTAATTATTGTGTAGGAAAGTGCCTTATGAGTTTGTTTTTTGGATTAACCCAACAACCTATCCCAATTCACAGGCAACAAATTATCTAAATATATTAGATATCATAAATGATTATTTAGTTAGTAACTAATAGAATATCAAAAATTATTTCAGCAGTTACCACAACTTTTTTTTGAAGAGTGTTACACCGGAAATAATCATATTTACTTGACAAGCCATAAAAGACGGCGTTACAAAGTTAAAATACAGAAATTGGATGATGGACGTTTTGAGCTGAAAAGATATCGATGGAACTGGTTTGCTTTAGATAGCTTGAGTAGCAACGTTCAACTCTTACATTTTATCCAAGAGGGAGATGATTCATTTTACGTAACAGGATATAAACAATCTGGAAATGAAACTAGATTATATTGCTCAGTAATAACTCGTTTTTCAAGATTTATGAGCTTTGGCCTTGCAATGGTAAGCCACACGTAATGCTTCATACTGTTATATAAGATGTATTAAGACATAAGTTTCTAGATTAATGTATTTAATGTATATTGTTTTATATATATATATATATATATATATATATATATATATATATATATATATATATATATATATATATATTAATGAAAACTTCATTTACAGAGAATTAATGCCGATTTTTTACATGGGTTACAAAACAAAGACATTATCAAGATAAAAGCAAATAATAAAAGTTTTTTTGGTGAGTAAGTTTGTTTAATGGAAGGATATGACACACGATCGGGTGAATATAAGGATATATAATAAAAGTTGGGAAAGAATTATAGATACTCTGAACTCTGGAATCTGGAATGATTCTGGTGTTCATGATAAAGCAGCATAATAAGTTACATTTAATGGTTTTCAGCCTTGATGGCAGTCCATTCACCTGTTGTGAAAATTCTCTATGGTTTTCATTCTGGCAACCAAAAGACCACGTTTGGCACTTGAAGAACTATGTAAGTGTAATTTTGTTATTTGATTCATGAAAATGAATTTTATTTGTGTTATTCATTTATTCTATATGAATTTATTGAATAATTTACAAGTTGATAATTGAGAATTGCAACACGTATGTCAACTGGGATTCTCATCGTTGGATCATTTTCGGTGAAGCTCTCTAATTACTTTTATTTGAGGTTTTCTACTATTATGCAAAACAAAAACTGTTGTAAGTTTATTAGATAAGTTTCTACTTATAACTTAGTATGTATATGGATAGATGTATTTTAGGACCTCCTATTGGATTCTAAATCTCCAAATCCTCAATTTCGTTAACCTTTAATATTACATATTGTTTGTGCTTGTCTCTCCTGGCAGACTTTGTGAGAGTACAATATCAAAAATGCAAAGTTATACATAGGTGTAGTGTGTATGCACAGAAAATATTATGAATGCCATGCGATGACGTGATAGACGCTAATTTCACAAACAAAATTCCACAAAGGCACCAATCATGTAGAAATATTATGGAGAATGGACTGTTTACGCAAAAATGTTCTTTCCATATGATAACAATGACGAGATTAAATATTCATGTTTAACCATTTGAGGTTGGGATAATGGTGAGAAAAAAGTTTTTCTGTATTTCATGTGTGTTTAAAAACAGAAACTCTATTTGTTTGGATGTTTTTTTTTTTAGATAAAGTTGGAATTTTTTTGGTACATGTATATATGTGAATATGCTTGTTTTTAATTCAAGTTTATGAAATTACTGTCTAACTATTACTACTAAAAATTCGAAACTATTAGTTTCATGATATAAACCCCATCAATAAGTAAAGAATATTCCTACATTTTAGGTATATAAGAAACAGTTAATTATAAATAGATACATGATCCAACCAAATAAAAATACATATTTAACCAGAGCAAACCACCAACACTAATAGGAGTAATTGTTCATCAGCAACACTAATAAGAGTAATTCTTCATCAGCAACATCAATTCATTAGCAACAAAACAACAACGTATTCAAAACTGTTTTTCTCATGTATTGAATCTAATCATTGTATTATATATTTGGGTTTCTGCAAATAAGTGTGAACTTTAAAAAAAAGTATCATAATTTATCATAAAAATTTACTTTATATCAAATCACAAATTGAACGTCATGACAACAGGAACCCTTAACCTTATCAGCATCTATCTCAACAACCATTTTAAATTTTATACTCATACACGAAATTCCAACACATCAAACGAATAAAATTCAACAACAACAAATATGCAACACGAGGCATCAAGATTAACTAAATATATAGATAAATATATATTTATAACATATCAAACGCATATATAAACACATAAACGGATTATAACTGTAAAATGATTTAAATAAAATAATTACGAAATATGGGTAACGATAATGATTACCTTGTATGACGGAAATAATACAAAATCTATAATTAAAAAATTTACAAAGATACAAAACAGACCAACTAACTTTAATTGAATAATAAAAAATCTAATATTACATATCTTAGATATCCTCATCAGATGATTCATCAAAAAGCAAGAAAGGTGTCTTATTTTTTGCACGGCATAGTTTTAGATAATCCAACTCATGTTTTAAAATAAGTTTAGAATCAATTTTTGTCTCTTTAATACAGTCCATGTCACATTCAAATGATTCAGCTTCGTCATCTGCTATAGGGTTAGACGAAATATCTTCAGTCAAGACAGACACAACGTCAGCATATTCATCTGATTTTACTTCAACCACCATATCCAAGATCATGCCAAACTGGTATCAAAATATAAGATAACAGGTTATTAATATGTTTCAATCCTCATAAAAAATAGTATAAATATTGATTACAAATTTAGTACCTCCTTGTCCCATTCAATATCTTTTAAAGCTTGTAATTTCATTCTATCATGTATATGTAAAAAATAATATTAAAACTGAATATCATATACGTGAATTGTCAAGTAAACATGTATATACTTCATCTCCACCTCATGAGCCTTCATAGACGCACCATGCTTCGGATAATGATCTTCAAGCCATGCGTCTAATTCCTAGATAAATATAAAAACGAATATGCTTATTTGAACACAATAATACAGTATAATCACAGTCGTATATAGATTGCAAATTTATTTTAGAATTAATTGTATATTTTTATGATAATTGACATCCTCAAGAACATTTTTATACATGGAAATACGTTGAACTGCTGGTTCTGCAATGACCAATAAGAACATAATAACTTAAATAATAGACAATGAATCTACGTAACATAAGTTGTCATCTTATGCTGAACATTACCTATACTTTAACTACTATTTTATCAATTGAACAAACATCAGCACCTTCTGAGTTCTGCACGTACGAAACTAGCATTATCAAGACTGATATAAATAACCAAATGTTCATTTGAACTGTTACCTGCATGCTGTCTTTACTTTTGGAAAAACTTAGAAGTTACTAAAATACTAACAAATAAGGTGAACTATGTAAGTTATATATATAATAAAGAACAATTATAACTACCCACTAATGCAACAAAAAGCACATTGTTAATTTTAAACTACCCACAAGCAGTTATAAGAACAAAGTTTATAACATATTCAGTTAAAAACAAATATAGTATATAAATAATTGACAAATTAGAATGAAACCACATAAATTTTAACATTAATTTAAAAAAAATATTTTAAAGATCCAAAAGAATATATTGTATACTTCAAATGACACATTACTTTTTATCATTATGATATAGTATTATTTGATAGATTTTTCTCATGTATAAATATTATCAACAATTGATGTTACTGAATAATAGTACAAACAAATACTATCTAGCAAACCATTTGGAATAATATTATACATAAGTTCATAAATTATACATATGTTCTTAAATCAGATATACAACGGGGTTCTCAATAATATCAAACATATAACTGCACCATAGTTTCTTTAGAGCAATAAATGAAACTGAGAGATTCTTGAACGCGTGCCAGATATCTAAAGCGGCATGTCTTTGGATCACCCTGCATGCATGGTCTGTCCGGCCTAATGCATCCACACGGACCATGCATCATGTGTTTTGTTACAACCATATCATAAAGGTCTTGATTGGTAATCTTATGTTGTGATGTCATAATAAGCAGAAAATGTGCATGCGGCAACCCACGTTTCTGGAACTCGACAAATAAACATGGGCAGCTACCTCTTCGAGAATATCCTCATAAATAACAACTTCTTAACATCTTCTACCTTGACCCTAAAAACCCTTGCAACTATATCAGGACGATCAGAAGAAACAATGGTATATAAGCCAAAGACTCATACCCACTGAAGCAGAAGAAACAATGGTATATAAAACTCATACACACTATAGCAGGGGAAATAAAAGAAACAATGGTATATAAGCGCAGTATCCACACCAATGAGACAAACTTTGTTACTTCACAGAGTATGGATGACAAATCAGATCTGCTTCATCTACATGTGGCATGCAAATACCACATGTGAAAACCAATATTTCCCATGAAAGAGCAAAATAAAGATGATCTACAATACCATAGTTTCGGTGTAACATTTAAGTTTCTTTCAAAGCTAACAAAGGTCACCCTGGCAGGAATTGGAAGATATTTTAGAACCTCGGATTCACAATCCTCCAAATCCTCCAATTCGTTAACCATTTTGCGGCGATAAACATTCATAAAATTATCATACCGTATTAATCAGTATCTGTGGTTTATGAAACTATATGGACTTCAATGATTGGGTTAACTAAAAAGTTAAGTATAACTCATTTTTCCTTTATCGCACTTATTTAAAGGAAAAAAAGAAGTTAGTGAAATCCGCTTGGACACAACCTAATGGCCCAGCAAATCAGACAATAAAATAAATTTTGAAATCAAAAACATAAGTTCAAACGCTAAAAGTGAAGCGTGATATACGAGATTCGAAAATATTTGTTTTGTAAAAACAACTAAATGTTACTCAATGACTACATCTTACAACGAAAATTAAACCTAATACATACATATATCACTTTCAACTACATTTTAAATCATACAACCGATACCTAAAACCAAATACTAAAATAACATCATATTAATATAGACCAGCCTATAATTTGGAAGTTTGTTGCAATAAATTCAATAACCTTATCCAATTCCCGATAAATACATCCTATTTCCTATTTCTCATATTGAACTTACCTCATATTCTGAATCATTTTACATTTATAAAAAAGTACTAAAATATAGAAAAAAATATCGGCAAGATCATGAAAAATAATTTACTGAAATACAAGAATAATAAAGGAACACAACATTAAACACAGACTTACGATTAACAATAACATGCTACTTTAATTACAAAAATAAAAAAATAACTGACATAGAATATCAGTATCAGCATACATTTGCCATATAAAAGATAAACCTTCTGAACACTTGCATATAGATAAAAGATAGTAAATCACTGGCATAGAATATCAGTATCAGCATACATTTGCTAGATAAAAGATAAACCTTATCAGCATACTTTAGCCAGATAAAGACGAACCTTATAAAGGAATATCAACAATATGGATATTTTTTCGGACGTTTTTATATTGATGAGTAATCATCATAACATACACTGCATCTGCTGTTCCAAGTTCACTAATGTTACTTTCAACTTCATATAAATCACCAACGCGTCTTTTATTGTACATGTCAGAAACATTATTCATATCTTTTACTTCATCTAATGTAACGGCATCATTAACATCAGCATCAACTCCAGGTTTGACAGTGTCAGCTATTTTTATGTTCATATCTAGAACAACTGCTTCATTATCTTTTTCCATTACTTCTCGTTTGTCTTCAGAATTACATAATGAGATATTCTCGCTACATTTCAAGTTCATCAATTTTCGTTTCTCTTTTTCTAAAAATATATCAACCTGTATTAAACAACACATTTTTATTCATAGATGTATCTATTGCAATTAAAAATTATATATATATAATACACATACCTCATTATCAAAAATATCCATATCCATAAATCCCCCTGGGTTCTACAAGTGATAATAAAAATGTCAAGTAGAAAGAAAATTATATATTATATTACCAAAAGTATAATCAAAATTACATATAAACCTTCTTATAAAATGAATTAATCACTTCTTCTGCAGTTGGCATTCTAATCAATGTCATCAAATATTCGTCCTGAAACTACAAACATAGTTTTTAATGACTGAATAATCCATACAAAATTATACAAATATAATAATAACAAACCTTTTCTGCATCATGATGTGAAATATCCTGCATGCAATATTCAGTAACACTTTCAATATCTACTTTTGATAATGTATTATCCATTTCAGCACGGCGACAAGTTTCAAAAAAAGATGATGTTTTTTCCAGTTGACCTTCAGACACACAGTTTGAAACTTTCATTGGAACTTTTATATCATTTGAAGGTGAAATCGTATTGATTAGAATGATAAATGAAGTTTGGAATCCTATAGTTTATATGGATGATATTACCAAATGTAAAAAAATAATAAATATATAGTACATCAAATAACTGTTCCCGAAAAAATTTCAAATCTGATTATATTCAAATTTAATCGAATATTACTTATAACGGTTTAATTTTTAGATACAAAAACTAACAACCGAAAATAAATCAATTATATGTAGTACCAACTATTCAAAAAAAGGAAACAAAAAATACGAATAAAAAAAACTACCCACTAACTATTATTTCATATTTTTATTTTATATGGAAACATACATTTCTGATACTGAAGAGTAAACGTACTTTTCAATTTTCCTCATGTTTAAAGTCGTACGATCCTGTTAATCCTGCAATTTTTTTATGAGTTATGTATGGTCTTACAAACGTATGATTTATTTTTATATGTGGTTTAGTATTTATTTATAAACATTAACATTACTGAATTATACAACCATTTCGAATCATACTACACTTAATATTTTAATTCACATATACAACAAACTTGTATACTATCATCACTTTGAACTTTTAAACTGTTGGTTTTCTAAAAAAAATATCACTAATCACTTTGAGAATACATTACTTCAACAACATATGAACTAATGAAACTATCCACAATAAAATACAGAAATGTGTATTTTTGTTTTTTGTTGTTGGAAATTCATATAGATATCTCTTCTCAGCCTTGTCTAAAGCATCAATGACATTCCACAAAAGTATGAACCACAACCGCGTATCCAGGTGGCCGAACCAACCGTTAAGTGAAACATTTAAGTGTCTTTCCAAGATGATTGAAAGACACACTGGAATTTCGGTGTAACATTTAAGTTTCTTACAAAGATATCCAAGGACACCTTGTTAGGACTTGGAATGCAGTTTAGAGGCTCGTGTTCAAGATTCTCCACATCCTCTACTTCAAAATTAGTTAAGAATACTCCACCACGATCAATAGAAATGTGGGGAATACCGGATTCAAAAATATCTAGAGGAGAAGTCATCAACTCACCATATAGATCCACAATATAGATAACCGGAAAAATAGTAGTAGAAAAATAACACATTTTTTACTATTAGGTTTAAGAAAATATAGTAAATATTAATTTTCTTTAATTGTCATCCTATTTATAGGGAAAAAAGCAAATTAGTGGAATACACTTGGCAACAACCCAATGGCCTAACACATCACCCAATACAATCAATTGAAAGTCGAAAAATACATTACGAGTATAAGTTAAACGAAGAAAGTCAAGCCGCAAATTCAAGAATATTTGTTTGTTAGATATTAGAAAAAGACTCGGTCACCCCGTGTATTTTACTATTTATTATAGCTCGTAGTTTAATAGTTAATAGTACAATTTTCGGTATTAAGTCGGGTACTAATACCCGATATATTGTATGTACTATATAAGCCTCTTTTAACTTTGGAAGAGGCAAGCTAGTCATTATTTCCTTTTCATAAGAAACACATTTTCTCTCACTACAAAACTCTCTCAAGTGTTTCTCTCTCTAGAAACTAGCCAAATCCAAGAATCGACCCCGTGTTATGATATAGGATATACCACAATTGGTATCAGAGCTTATGGGATGATTAGATCGTGTGTATGTGTGATTTCTTGCTTGTTTTAGATCGAAAAGTGTGCCATAGAAAGTTCTAGCTCGTTTTTTGAAGATCTCTGAATTTTGTTGTTTGTATTGATAAAGTTTGGGTGTTTCTAGTTGCTATTACCTTATGGTACTGTGTTGTGCAAAAGAAATCAAGCAAAATCGTTCAAAAGGGTGATTTATAGGTGATTTTGTGTGATAAAAGTCGTTGTTCTTCGTGGAGAGTTGCCAGAATTTCTTCACGGCGGTTTGCTGAAAAATATTATTTTATTAAGTAGGTTACCAACCCTCTGACACACGGCGGGTTGCTTAGGTGGCGAGTTGCTCAAGTAAACAATTTTGTTAACCACGTACTGATGTGATGTTCATATTAACAAGCAGCCGTCTGTGAATAATGGGGGATAACAGACCTTCTTACTATTATATACTTGCCTTCAAAAACGGACATTTGTCACATAAGGAAGAGGGTTTATTCACAGCATCTTTGGTTATTAGATCGAATCAATCTTTCATATTTTGATTTTACTCTTATCATTGGTTGGTAAACTTCAAAAGGAGTTTGGCTCCTCTTCATAACCTAAAGAAGATTCTTAGAGGAAGACAGGTTTTTCGGATATTAATTATTACGTTTATATGGGAGATTCGGGGTTGTGTTCCAATTCCTATCTAATTCAACCTTGATAATTTCTTTTCATCATGTGGGCCTTTTATTTAATGGTTTTCTAGATACAACATGCTTCTGATTTTTTGTATTGATGAAAGAGTAGCTTGGATTGATGTTGAGGGTGTTTCTCTAAAAGTGTAGTCTCGTAATACCTTTGAAAAAATCTCTGCCAAATGGGGTTCTCTGTGTACGAGGAGGGATGAGTTTGCTCCACACTTGCATAGAACTTCCTGTTTAGACGTTCTGTTGTACTTTGAAAATCATACACAGGACAATATCTTCGACCTCCTTCCCCCCCACACACCAAAATTCGTCGTTAAAGGTAAGATTTTCTGATCCGTGTAAAGATAGTTTCAGGTTGGGCTCCAGATTTTTTTCAGATTCTCCATCAGGATTCTTCTATAGTTCGAGATTTTGAAATTTATGGATGATAAATCAAAAGATGACTTTTTTCGAGAAGGCAAGTGAGGCGGAGGAAATCCCTGAGACAATTTTTGAATCTGTAGAACGAGGGTGAGATCAAAGATTCTGTCACGAAGGAAGTTAACGCAGATGAATGGGAGATCATTAATTCCGTAGACCCTTTCAATATTTATGATATTCTCGATAAAAAAAAACAGTTAAATCATAAAATTTCAATTCAATCAGAAGGAGATCCTAAATTCCCACCGGGATTCACACCACATAATTCTGACTCGGAATTTGTAATTCAATATTCAAAGTCTCGTTTGCACAGGACCATGATTCTAAAAATGTTATTAAAGAGGATGGTTGTAGTTCGGTTAACTCATGTTCTTTTAAGCATGTTAATACTCCAAAAACAGGCGGTTCCATGTTGCAACTCATTGAAGACTTAATTAAAGTGGGACAAACAATGGGTTACAAAATGGAGGGGTGCATAAATGACATAGAAGGTGTTTAGTGAAGAAAACAAGGAGAATTTAGAGCATTTTACTGAATTTTTTGTCCCTCAATGTTCAAGGTCTTGCCCAAAAGACAAAAAAAGATTGGGTAAAGGAGTTATGTATTAAAAATAAAGTTAATTTTCTTTCTTTACAGGAAACCAAAATGGAGAATGTGAACCTCTTCGACATCAGATCATGTTGGGGTAATCTTTCTTGATTTGTTATTGGGTTGCTCCGCGGGGCGTAATTTCTGTGGCATCTTTATCTGTGTTTGGGACTCTAATATATTCCATAAACAGAATTCTACTGTTTCGGACTACTTCATTGCTATCATGGGAAAATGGCTTCCTAATGATAGGAATTACCTTATTATTTTGATTTATGCTCCTCAAGATCTCTCTGAGAAGAAGATGCTTTGGCAATATTTGGCTCATATTATTGGCGGCTGGAATGGCGATGTTATTATTATGGGCGATTTTAATGAAGTTCGTTTTGAAGCAGAAAGATTTGGTTTTATTTTTAACGCTCATGGTGCGGCTATTTTTAACTCTTTTATCTTTTCAAGTGGTTTGGTTGAGGTGCCATCAGGTGGATATTCGTTTACTTGGGCTCATAAGTCCACAACAAAAATAAGTAAACTTGACCATTTTCTTATTTCTAAGGCTTTAATGAGAAACTGTCCCAACATCTCGTTTATTACCTTGGATAGATTCTTATCGGATCATAGGCCTATTTTACTTCATGAAATTTGCCTAGATTATGGACCTACTCCGTTTTGGCTTTTTCATCTTTGGTTTGGCTTCATAGGTTTTGATTCTTTTGTTTTCGAAAGTTGGAAAGATATTCAGATTCAAGATCAGAATGCTATGCTAAATTTCTCAAAAAAGTTAAAGATTCTCAAAGGCAGGATTCGTTCGTGGGTGAAAGATGAGAAAGAAAAAGCTCATGTCCTTAAGAATTCTTTAAAGAAGAAATTGCCGATATTGATCCCGTCGTTGACAAAGGCGGAGGGTAACTTCTGATGTCTTGGAAGTAAGATTGGATCTTCTATGAATTTCTCTTAACACTTAAAAAGAGAATATGGGATGGAAGAACATCTAGGAATTAGCTCCAAAAATGACTAAAATATAAGTGGTTCGATGAAGGTGGATGAAAACTTAAATATTTTCAATGATTATCATCAACAAAAACGTATATCTTGCTATATTGGGTATTAATCGTAGATGGGAAATGGATGAGGATCCTAATGTTATCAAAAATGAGTTCTGTCTCATTTCAGGACATCAGAATTTGATTCTCCTTGTAATGATTAGGATTACCATTGAATGTGTTCCCCTAATGTTTTATCCCACGATCAAGCTCAGGATTTGGAAAAAGCTTTTTTGAAAGATGAAATCAAACAAGCAGTTTGGGATTGTGGTTTAGATAAATCGCCAGGCCCCGATGGTTTCACTTTTTGCTTTTATCGCAAGTTTTGGAGTTTATTAAAGGATGATGTCAACGATGCTGTACTTGTGCTTTTTTTATTCAATGGCTTCTGTATAAAGGTATTAAATCCGTTCTTTTTTCGCTCTTTGATCTCCGATAATCCCAACGTGCTAGTTTGGTGAAAGACTTTAGGGACCTTTATAGTCTCTTTAGTAGCATATATAAAATTGTTGCTAAAGCTTCTTGCTAATCGACTTAGCTAAACTATTTTGGTTGGCCTTGTGAATGAAGTTCAATTTGCTTTTATTGCTAATCGTCTAAATCTAGCGGGTTCCATTTATCTTAATAAATTAAATTCACTTGTTGCAACGCAAAGAAGAACAATCTTTGATTTATAAGGTTGAATTTTGAGAAGGCATGTGATTCCCCGTACGTTGGGATTTTTTGGGACGATATCTTAAAGAATTTGAATTGGTCCCGTTGCGGAGTGATTCCGGATTCAAGTTGCTTAAAATCTTCAAGAACGGCTTCTTATTCTTGTTAATGGAAGCACAACATCAGGAGTTTCAATTCTATAAAGGTTCTTAACAGGGGAGACCCCTTTATACGCCTCTCTTATTTCAATATTAGTCATGAGGTTTTATGCATGGGATTTGGTTTAGATAATTCCTTACAATTATGTTCATTGAGATGATGTGGTTTTTATAGGGCAATGGTGTGACTCGAATTTAGCTACCATTATGCGTGTTCTTGAATGTTTTTTCGTGCTTTCTGGTTTAAGAATTAATCGTCAAAAATGTGGCCTCATGAGGATCACTGTTGAACCAAACAAGATTGCTAATGCTGCAAAAAAACCTTGGCTGTAAGATCTTGAAAACTCCATTCTCTTACTTAGGAGTCAACATTGGTGGTAATATGACTCGTATTAACTCTTCGGATGTCGTCATTAATAAAACTCTTAGTCGACTTTCTAGTGGAAGTTGAAGGATCTAATCCATTGGAGGTTAGATCTAACTACCTTCTAAAGTCTGTCTTGGGAATCTATCTCTAATTACTACATGTCGATCGTTTAGAGCTCCTTTAAGGTGATTCAATAAGCTTGAGTCTATTGCGGAATCATTTCTTGTGTATGGCGTGGGATCATAGTATGTGTTTCTGTTTATAGTATGTCATTTGTGAATTGGAAAAAATGTACTTGCTCTTCTACACGGAAAAGGGTGGTCCTTGGAGTTTCTAGTTTCTTTTTGCGCTTAATCGTTGCGTTAATTTTTATGTGGGTTTTGGAGAATTTTTGCTAATCTAATTTCGCTATTGGTCAAGGGCTTATTAGAGCTATATCACGGAGTTTTGATGGTAAACTAGGTAATCCGAATCATAAACTTGTGTGTGTGTTTTGTGTGTCAGGTGTTTGGTGTATTTTTCTGATATTGTTTGGTGCTAGTCGTTTGCCGTCTCTAAGCAGAAGAGTATCGATCTTCATAGCTTTGTTAACAAAAAGGTTGGTAATGGAGTTCATACTTATTTCTGGGAGGATTCTTAGAGGGGTGAAACAACTTTCAAGACTTTGTTTCCTAGAATCTACGCTCTCAAAAAGGTTAAAGATATTTATGTGGCGAGAGGAATATGGCATCTATCTTGTCTTTCTTGCTTGTAGTTTTGACTGTGAGCCAAGAACAGGGTTTGAGTTTATTAAATGTCTTCGTTTGCAATCTCACTTGGAATGTATTTCTTATTCCAAAGCATGAAGGTGTTTAGGTGGGTTTTTGGTTGCGCTTTCAGGTGATCGGTTATTTGTGTCCTGTTCGTCGGCTAGAAACGTGTTCTGTGGAGTGTGTGCGACAAATCCCTGTTAGATATGTGTGTGTGGATGTCTAAAACAATATTTGGTGTAATGTTTGTTATGATTAAGGTCAATATGCTTTCCTGGAGAGTCTAAGCTCAATATTCTCCCCAACTCGTCTCTAAAATCTTTCTCGAAGATGTATGGAGTTGTTTTTATTTTCTGTCCTTCATGTTTTGTCATGGTTTGTGAATCGACGAAACAATATTTTTTCTTCGCTATGCTCTATGATGAATGATCTGTATAAGGCTATTACTAGTTGGTGGGACATTAAAGCGTTGAGAGTTTCTTCTTATGAAGAATGGTGGTCGTGGTTTTCTAGTCTTCGACTTTTTCACATATGAAATTTAAGTTGGTTCTGCAAGGTGAGTTTTCTACCATCACTTGTGTAATAGTTTGGAATTAGGACAGGAATCAGTATTCTTTTTGGGTCACTATTCTGCAACATGTTAAAGTGGCGATTATTTGATTATATTGTGCTCTAGTGTCTTTTTCATGGTGTATGATCTAGAAGTAAATCACGTTCTTAGTTGGATAGATTGTTAAAATACCCTTTGATTATTTCCTATGTAATCTTCTTCTTCCTAGCGTGTTGCTAGTTTTATTGAAATCTCGGTGGTTCATAAAAAAACAACCACTATGGCCTTAACTCATCACCTTATACAATCAGGTTCTGAAAAGTCGAAAATACATTACGAGTATAGTTAAACGAAGAAAGTCTAAGCCACAAATTCAAGAAATATTTGTTTGTATCGTACACGCAATCAATTAATGCTACCTACTATGTTACAAAGAAAGCTATTGTCATTAGATACACCATATCTACATTCTATATTTGGTTACTACTGTCTCCTTTATCAAATATAACTACCATATAAAATAGAAAAGAATGCTACAAACAATAACTATCATGGATTGTAGAAAATTAAGAAAGAGATACATTTCATGAGAAAACCATGTTAGATATATGTTTAAGATTTAAAACATAATGTTATTTTTCGGGATTATCCTTTTTAAACTACACAAACACAAAGATCAAACATATGTTAAAATCGTATAACTTACAAGTTTAAAGTGATATGTTGAATATAAGATTTTATTTGGTTATATATACAAAAAAACATTAGTTAGTGTATATATCAACTATAACTCAACAAACTTCCCATTTTTTTTATAACAACTTATTCAACATTTTATTTTATGCAGATTATAACATATGAACCTTTCAAAAAAGTGTATATTATAACAATTGTAAACTGATTGATCCACCTATACTGAACAATAGGCGCATATAGCACTGATCTCATCGTCTAGATATATATTGATTACACTATATCATCACATCTACAACTTGGACACATCGAGACTAAACCAAAAGATAAGTCATGCGCGGCTAATTAAATCATTTTTTATCTTAAAATTTTAACATTTAGTTTAGTTGCTCTTATAAATCCTCTAATCTTAAACAAGCTAAAGAACAAAATTTTATACTACACTAGTAAAAACAATTTTGTTAAATACATAAGGATGACAAATTAAAGTATTGACGAATTGCTTTCCCATGAAGAAGAAAATTGATTAGGGTTTTTGAAGATTAGGGTTTTTTTTTGATTGAATGAAAGATCAATGAAGAAGATAGGGAGGGGTTGAAGGGAGGAAAATTGATTAGGGTTTTTGAAGATTAGGGTTTTTTTTTGATTGAATGAAAGATCAAGGAAGAAGATGGGGAAAACTGTTAACAAATCAAAAAAGACGATTATCAAGTTTTATCTAAAATAACTTCGAACAGCATATGTTTACAAAAGATTTATGTTGTATGTAAAATATTAACAAATGCAACATTTGATGATTATTCAAAAAATGTCATTTTTTGGAAATTGTTACGTGATGTCATATAATTTGTTGCAGGTTGCCTATGTAGTAGCCTTAATTATCGGCCTTTGAACTTATAATTAAAATTTTGAATTTTAATTTTATTTTATTTGATGATGTGTTGGCCCATTGTATGTTGGCAAGTGGATTTTACAGATTTCTTATTTTTGTCTATAAATAGTGCGAATTGAAAGAGAAATTTCAGTTAACCTTTTTCGTTAAGCAAATACTTAAGAATCAATCCTTCTTCTGGTAATTCATCTTTTAAATTCAGATAGTGATGTAATGACTTCTCCTCCATCTATTATTAAAATTGGTATTCCCCAGGTTTCTTTTGAACCTGTTGGTGTCTTTCTAACTGATGTTGAAGTGGAGGTTCCTGATGTTTTAAAACTTCTTTTAATTACATTTGTTAGAAACTTAAATGTTACACCGAATACCCAAGGTGATGTTTATCGCCTTGGAAAGAAACTTAAATGTCACACCGAATATTCAAGAACAGATTATTCGACCGTCCTGGATATGCACCCGTCAATGGCAACCAAAGATTCTTCTTGGGATTCCATCTTTCGGTATATATCCTATTTTTTTAGTTTTGTGCATTATTAACGTTTGATCATATTTGTTGACTTTTCTACCTTGTTTTGTTTTTAGAGTGTAAGGTTGTGCCTGCGGCGCTTTGGTTGACTTTGGCTGATTGGTTGGACATATTTATCCTCATTTTCATATTATCATTGCTATATTCATAAATGTTTAAAAAAAATATATTTACAACATACATTGAAAGGGATTTAAAATGATAAATGATGTATTATATTTATCTCTATCATCATTATTTTCTATCTTTTTATTTCCTTTATGTATGAATTTTTTTTCTAAACATTTTTGAATTTAGCATTTCTACTATACAAAAAAGAGAATAAATTACTCTTATAAAAGCTTTGCTTCTTCAGAGTCTAGCAAAGTCACCAACAATACATAATATTCTTTTTTATAAAGACCAATTTCTTGCAAGGTCATATAGTTTTCGAAGTTTTGTATTGAATGGGTGGAAATTGCATTTCATGCTATATTTGAGGACTTTATGTTTGTGGATACTATGAACGAAATATCTAGAGTAATTTATTCTCATTGAGGATTGGGTTTTTGATTATGTCTGATTTGTTTTATTAATGAATAGTATCTTTGTATTGTTGTTTTTTCAAAGAATCAATCTATGAAATTAATGAATAGTATCTTTGTATTGGGTTCTTAAATGAATAGTATCTTTCGAGTAATCAGGTTCCCTTAAATAATCTCTTCCATACAGTTATTCTTATCATTAGTTTCTTCCATCTGAAACTATAGAGACATATTCTCATATCGTAAAAACTTGACGCGCGCACTACTTTAAATCATCGTTAATGACAGATGACCCCAGGACATCAAACTTTGAAGCAACTATTATAGTTCCATCTGAAAATATTTATTTCATATCGTAATATTGCAACTTTAAATTCGTTAATACGATGACAGGCAACAAACTTTGAAGCAACTGTCTGCAATAAATAATAAAAACACTAAAAAAATCAACAAAAAAACTTACTGCTTATAAATAAATATAACATGAATAATGTTTAATATATTGAATAATACCAATGGCAGATTTTTAACACGTTAAATTTCACAAATTTATGAAAATAATAACCATCTTCACATTATGATACTTGACACCTAGCTATATATAAATAAATCAAACTATTAGAATCGGAAAATATCAAACTAAAAATATAAATATTAATTTATAAAGTTTGAGAACTAAAAATATACGTAGTAGTTATAAATAATATACAACACATAAGTATAACTACCCAATGATGCTAAATTATAGCATTAAAACCACCCCACTAAACGACAGTTGAAATAACTTGCACACTCCAAGTCTCTAACTACAGAACAATAACTTGCATCCAATATCAAACAGTCAACAACAACCTTCTACACGACCTTTGACCGTTTCACGCGCACATTTATTTATTTAATTAATAAGTTCCTTCATGTAAGCCAAACATAGCATCATTATATTTCTGTTGCAAAACAGTTGATCTGACCTGCGAATATCATCATTATATTTCACTCTCAGTTGTCAAAATCGAATACTACTAACAATCAACATATATTTGAAAATACATTTTTATCGGGCTATCTTATAAAGAATTTCTTTTTAAAAAGGCTACATTGCAAACAGAAGTAACATATAATAGGATAAAATGTTTTAAATTTCAGATTCGCTTTAGTTTGTAAACTTCTACATTGTAGGTTCTTTTGATTGTTCAATAATTAAATTCTGAAATATGTAAAATTTAAGTATTGAAACTTTAAAAATAGCCAATTTCAAACTATACAAACTACATGTGAAATACAACAAAAAAGGTATTTTTTTTAAACAAAAAAACAACTTTGTAATCTATTATTAATAATATACATACGGAATAATTGGCTATTTCGAAATGCTAATGCCGTTATCATATATATTTTAAAAAACCGTCACATTAATAAAAGCAAAAACCATATCATACAAATAGATTGCTATTTTTTAAACTTGCAAAACCGTGCTTATCATATACTATTATTTGAGAAGTTGCATGATAAAGTCGTTAAATCGAGCTGATACTAATCAGATTATAATAATATGTAACACAGTTATTACTAATATTTGAACCAGTAATTTTAAAACACATAAACTACTTATAAAAACAATGTAACTTAACAACTTTTTAGATACAAAATAAATCATAAAAACATATTTTCATAGATTGATTATTCAAAAATACAACAATACAAAGATACAATTCATTAATAAAACAAATCAGACATAATCAAAAACAATCCTCAATGAGAATAAATTACTCTAGATTTTTCTTTAACATGAAGTCCTCAAATAAAGCATGAAATCCAATTTCCACCTATTCAATAAAAGGCTTCGAAAAACTATACGACCTTGAATGAAATTGAAGTTTATAAAAAAACTATAGTATGTATTCTTGGTGATTTTTGCTAGACTCTGAGAAGCAACACAATTTAAGGTAATTTATTCTCATTCCTTTATAGTAGTAATGCTACATTCACAAGAGGTTTATAAAAAAAATTCATACAAAAAATAAATAAAAAGATAGACCAAAATGATGATAGAGAAAAATATCATACATCATTTATCAGTCTAAATCACTTTTTCAATGTATGTTGTAAATAATTTTTTGAAAAACATTTGTGAATGTAGCATCAATAATATGAAAATGAGGATAAATTACCGTTTATCTCTCGTATCCTCATACTAACACGTCCAGCCAATAAGACAAAATCATCCAAAGCGCCGCAGCCACAACCTTGCACCCTAAAACCAAAACAAGTTAGAAAAGTCAACAAATATGATAAAAGGCTAAAAATACACAAACTACGAAAAATTAGGAGACATACCAAAAGATGAAACTACAGGAAAAAACCCTGATTGCCATTAAAGGGTGCATCCAAGACAGACGAACAATCCTTTCCTAAATATTCGGTGTGACATTTATGTTTCTTTCCAAGGCGATAAACATCACCTTAGGTATTCAGTGTAACATTTAAGTTTCTAACAAATGTAATTAAAATAAGTTTTGAAGCCTCAAGAAACTCCACTTCAACATCAGTTAGAAAGGCTCCACCAGTATCAAAAGAAACCTGGCGAATACCAATCTCAATAATAGATGGAGAAGTCATTACCTCATTATGTGGTTTTAAAAGATGAATAACCAGAAAAAGGATTGATTCTTAATTATTAGGTTAACAAAAAAAGTTAACTGAAATTCCTCTTTTCTTTTCACACTATTTATAAACAAAATAAGAAGTTACTGGAATCCACTTATCAACATACAATAGGCCAACACGTCACCAAGTAAAATTCAAAAATTGAAAAGATAAGTTCAAAGGCCGAAAGCTAAGCGTAATACATAGCCAAATATAATTGTTTTGTATATATCGATAAATACTATTTATAATATCTGACGCCAAATATTCACAATTTTTGAAATTCCAACAACCACCACCTTAACCGCCTATAAAATACCATATTACATATCATTCATTTCTTAAATTTTAGTTAACCTAATCAAATTAAACTACACAACAATATTATCGCATACCTTTAGAACTTAACGCTAAATTGTCTTCCAGTTGTATTCCATTCTTTAAGAATGTATAAAGAATTAAAGACTGGTGTTCAAGTTATGTTACTCAGAACGCTTAATAATGAAGAAGGATTATGTACAGGAACTATGTTACGCATTCGAAGAGTGCATAATCATATTGTTGAAGCACATATTATATCATGTCTACATACTGGACGGGTAACATTTATTCCAAGATTGAAACTATATAAAAATGACAAGAAATAGTTCCCATTGCTTGTGTGTGATAGTTATCCGGATATTGTCCAATGGTCAATTGAATGATTATCCGAATTGACACATTATTGAGCACCTGCAAAATAAAAAGATTTGTAACCACAACTATATCAAATTTATTTGATTATGTTATTGCTATCATTTCAGTTTTATGAATATTGTATGTCTCATAAATGTAACTTTCTTTATTATGTTTAATGTTTGATGTTTAATGCTTAATCTTTAATGTTACAATGATTTAAATTTTATCAACCTTGTTTAACTTTCTATATAGTTTTTGTGCAAATAAATATCAGTTAAATATTAAAGTTATACATAAACAATAAACTAATATTTTATTATGTTATTATGTTTAATCTTTTATTATGTTATTGCTATCTTTTCAGTTTTATAAATATAGTTCCATATTTATTCATTTTTGCAGATAAAAAAAATGTAGCAATACGTAATATTTATGCATTAAAAAGCTTGTGTATTTGACTTTCTAGATTATTATAACAATCTTTATCAGCATATCGGGCTGTGAACCTGTGAGGTTACTTTCAATGAAACATAGCCACACTTACTCATTAAACACAATGAAATAAAAATAAAATCATATTCGATTGTTGATAGACATACCATTCAGAATGTTGATGTAGGTCCTTCGTTTTGGTTCTATATAGCCTTTGTAAGACAATAGCTAACTTGAATAACTCCAAATCAACTATGTGAGAGACACTGACTATGAATATCAAGTGTTAATGCGTAATCTTAACACAAGTATTAAGAAGAACACAATATAATACTAACTTTGCTATTGATTTCTATTAAGCTTCAATGCTACTATTTGTTATATAAAACTCTATGCCGTAGGGTTCATTTTATACACCAAGGAAACCCTAAAAGGCT